>OVBA01005386.1:0-20037 GCA_900406435.1 Lepidium aucheri
AATTTGTGATGACCCATTGATATGAACCGTATTTTTGAGTTCACATCAACTTTCATAAGAGAGAGTTGAGAACTTTTCAGATCTTCGAGAGCAAGAAGGGGAAAACCTTCTTGGTCTGCTTGTTGCAAGTATATGAGAGAAAATAGAATAGGTTGTCGAGATAAGAATGAATTAAAGTGAGAAACCTGAAAGTGTACGAATAGGAGCTATGTCCCAGATTTCTTTAGAAATAAGACATTGAAAAACGCAGTGATTTTGTGTTTTCACTGTATTTCCACAACGAGGACATATATCACATGTAGTAAGTTGTATATTCTTAAAGTTGGTAAATACGGGTAGCCAAGTATAAATATTTTTCAGATGAGAATTTGATCTTTGGTGGGCATCATAACTTCCAAAGTTACCTGAGAGATGTTTTGTTAATTGTGTGGTTTAACATTTCATTTCCAGCTAAATCTAAGCTAGTGTCTGCTTTCGTGGCAGAAGAAGGTTTATGAGATTAAAAATAGGCATATGCACTTCTTACTTTGTTTCACCTATATAGGTATGTAGCCAAGATGATGCATCAAATGGATGAAATGGACTGAGTCTAATAATATAAATAAGATGATAGTCATGTTGGTTAATAAGATCATTGATAACTGCAGTGTTCCATTGTCCTATAGTTTAATTAATTAAATGGGAGACAATGAGATTTGGGTACCACAATTTACCTGGTCATGTGGCAAGTATGTATAGTTTACCATCAGTAATAAGCTAGTTTTCATCTCATATTTAAACATATTTTATGTTTCCTATGATCCATCTGATTTGGGATTTTAGCATATCTTGTTCTTTGAGAATATTACACCAAGCATAGCTAACTCTTAAACCTGGAGTGGCCTTAAGAAAGTCCGTTCTAGAGAAGTACTTCTCCTTGTATACTCGTGCGAGTGAAGTATGAGATTCCTGGATTATTTGCTAAGCTTGTTTAGCAAGGAGTAAGATAATGAATTGATAAGATCCCAAAAACTGCTTCCTCCTATTGATTTCATTTTTTATAGCGGACCAATATATCAAATTAACCCTACATTTGTAATCTATGCATGTCCACCAAAATCTTCTAATTAGTTTGGTAAGATCATTACATTGTGTATTTAGTAATAAAAACAGTTTATAGTATAATAATAACAACTTTAATTGGAATCTCTTATCACGTTGTTATTATTCATACGTTATAGTAGATAAGAAATTACTCCCTTTTAAGTTTTACCAATGAGTTGATGAATGCCTAAGTATTTACCAAATCTCCAATTTAGTGGCCAGAAATCAACGATGAGTGAAAGTAGTGACTATAACATTAACCAAAAGCAAAAGTCCATAGAAGATCCAAGATATTTGATTCCAACAGCATCGGTACCATCGTGTTTGTTTTGCACCACATAAACTTTATGTGAGCTACGAATTGTGGAAAGGAAATGAGAAGATGACAAACCTACACAACGGTCGGGGATTAGTCTGAGCAATAGGTTTTCAGTCTTACAATCCCAAGAAAAAATTAGGACAACTAATAGCAGAGTCTCAATTGTGTAGAAGTCGAAGTAAAGGAACAATAAAGAAAACAATGTAACTAAGCAAAATCATTCTCAGTTTTTGAAATACAATAAAATTTCTTTTTCTTTTTTACAATTGTCTTTATTAGCCCTGGGCATTTGGTTCTTTGGTTCGATTTTTTCGATTTTCAGTTTTTTTGGTTTTTGATTTTTTTCGGTTCTGAAAAATGGTAACCAATGGATACTTATTAAAATTTGGTTCGGTTCAGTTTTGGTTTCAGTTCTTTCGGTTCCTAACTCAAAATAACCAATAGGTACTTATTCAAATTTTGTTTGGTTTCGGTTTGAATACCTCTATCTAATTTTTAAAATATCAAATAAATCATAGAAAAACTATAAATTAATTACAAAAAGTAAATATTTTTGTTTTAAGTACCTTTGGTTTAAATAGACTAACAAATTTGGATTCATATTTATAATTTTAGAAAATTAGATTATTAAATTCTATATAAATAATTATTTAAAAATATATTTTTTGTTTTGGTTCTTTCGGGTAACTACTTGGTTCTCGATTCTGTACCTATTCGGTTTTGGTTCTTTTGGTTCTTGAATTTTGGAACTGTTCCGTTAGTTAGCCATTTTTTGTTTGGTTCTATTCTTTATATTTTGTGTTGGTTTGGTTTGGTATTTTGGTTCCACTTATTATGCTCAGGCCTAGTTTTTATGGTATTAGATCCTCTATAAACCTTCACAGGTCTTTAATAGAGAGATATGCAGTTGTTGAAAGCACTGAGAGGTATCTTTTACCATCATGCATAAATGTTACCAGTTTTGTAACTCTCAAGCTTAATGACATAATTTATCTCATGTGAAGAGTCAGTTTAAGACACTTATCAACAAGAAAAATTGATAGGGTTTATCAATGGTCGTCAGGTTAACCTACGTCGACCACAAATATTTGAAGTGGAAAAACAACAAAAATTGTTCAAAACCTATGGTATGAAGAGTGGTTATATTCATATCGATTGGTTTACTTTTGGATTCTGGGTACTCTAAGCGAAGAGATTCTTAGGTATGTGTTTAATCTTTCCTCATCTTATGAACTCTGGACTGCCTTAGCTGAAAACTTTAACAAAAATTCAGCAACAAGGATATTTGAGCTAAGGACAGCTCTCCAAAGAATCACTAAAGCAGCCATGAGTTTTTGTGACTATTGTTTTGACTTAACAATGTGTGACCAGCTAAGCTCCATTAGAAAATAGTGGAAAAGTCAATGAAAATATTCACCTTTCAGAATTGTTTAGACAAAGAATATGACATTATTGTTACAGTTGTTGAAAGCTCATTGGCTCACCATCCTCCACAAACTTTTAAAGATGTTGTATCTCCGTGGGGAAACTTTGATAAGCGTCTTCAATCTCGTGAAACTGTTGTAGTCGCCTTGCCTCACATGGTGTTTCAGAGAGAACAAAGTCAGTTCTACAACAAAAAAAATAAAAATAACAGAGGTGGAGGGGGTCGAAATGATAATAGAGGAAGCTACCATTCCAGAGGAAGGGGTTTCCATTAATAGGTTAATCAGCTCAGTAACTCTAACACAAAACATCCAATATGTCAGATTATCAGAAAATGGGTCACGCAGCTTTTAAGTGTTGGAACAGGTTTGATAACTCATACCAAAGAAATGATATTCCCTAGGCTTTAGCTGTCATATGGCTTGATGAGTCAACAGGGAATGAATGGTAACCTGATTCTGGTGCATCAACACACATTACAGACATCAGAGGTAATCTGCAAGATTCACATAAATACAATGGACATGAGACATTTTGGGTAGGCAATGGGGATTATCTTCCAATCACACATGATGTTTCCACTTCTATACCCTCATATTCAGGTAGTCTTCCACTCAGTGGTGACAAAATTGTCTATTTTAAAACTTTGTCAAGACTTCCCTTGTGGTGTTTATTTTGATGGTAACAAGGTGTGCATTCTGGATATGGAGACAATGAAGGTGCTAACAAAAGGGCCGATACATAATAGATTCTATGTGTTGGAGAACCATGATTTTGTCACATTTTAATCTATTAGACAACAAGACGCAGATCGTGAAACATGGCATTGTTGACTTGGTCACACAAGCTATTCGGTTCTCCAAAATCTACATAACAACAAGGCTATCTTACTAAATAAGAACATCAAGACCTCCATTTGTGGAGCACTAGCTTACCTTTCTTTGCTTCTATTTCTATAACTTGTGAACCTATATCTAGAATACACTGTGATTTGTGGGGGCCCTCTCCCATTGATTATGTTCAAAGATTCAAGTTTTATGTGATTTTTGTGGTCAACTTCTCAAGATTTACTTGGTTTTATCCACTATGTTGCAAATTTGAATTTTATTATGTGTTCATACAGTTTTAAAGACTCGTTGAGAATCAATCTAGCCGAAAAATCAAAGTTTGTCAAACAGTGCCATGAAACATTTACTATCATGTCCTTACACACGTATAAAAATGGAATTATTGAACGTAAACATAAGCCCATTACAGAGTTAGTGTAACACCCCGATTTTGGGAAATAAGTTATGTGGTGTTGCATGCGGAGAGGTTTAAAAGAATTCATTTGGCTACCTATGTCACCAAAGTGCACTTATCTTTTCGGTCACTAGTCTAGAGAGAACTTTAGAGTTAAGCGTGCTTGAGTTGGAGTAGTCAAAATATGGGTGACCTTTTGAGAAGTGATTTTTGGAATTGTGTGAGTGAGGATAAAACACGGGGAAAGATCATGTGCTGATTTGTAGGATCGGTAAACAAGTCCTTAAAGCCTCTCGGACGTAGCGTACCAATTTGTCGACCGGTAAGGTAGGCCCACGGGCCCAAAAAGGATGTCGGGTCTATTAAGGTGGTGGTCGGGAGGTTACAAATGGTATTAGAGCCGAACTCAGACGTGTGTGGAGACACAAGGGCTTACACCGTCCAGGGGGTGACGATCTGGGTACGCAATGAGGGCGTTATGATAAATTAGTGGGGGTATATTGTAACACCCCGGTTTCAGGAAATAAGTTATGTGGTATTGCATGCGGAGAGGTTTAAACGAATTGATTTGGCTACCTATATTACCAAAGTGCATTTATCTTTTCGGTCACTTGTCCAGAGAGAACTCCAGAGTTAAACGTGTTTGAATTGGAGTAGTCAAAAGATGGGTGACCTTTTGAGAAGTGATTTTCAAAATCGTGTGAGTGAAGACAAAACACGGGAAAAGATCATGTGCTGATTTGTAGGGTTGGTAAACAAGTCTTTAAAATCTCTTGGACATAGCATACTGATCTGTTGACCGATAAGGTAGGCCCACGGGTCCAAAGAGGATGTGTGGTCTATTAAGGTGGCGATCGGGGGTTACAATTAGGCTTGTCAATGATTTTTCACAGTCAAAATCCTCTAAACTAGTGGGTTGAAGCATTCTATACACCTACCTATCTAATTAATCTTCTGCAAAGCGCCAATGATGAACAAAAGTCTCCACAAAAATTGTTGCTTGACCATGGACCAAACTACACCTTCCTTTGAGTCTTTAGAAGTGCTTGTTACCCTTTCCTCTGTCCATACTCCCCTAACAAGCTTGAGCTATGACCATTGCAATATGTTTTTTTTGGGTAATAATGCCAGTTATAAAGGCTACGGATGTTTGTATCCACAAACGGGACATGTTTACGTCACACAACATGTTCTATTTAATGAGAAATTATTCCTTTTAAAGTGAAATTTATGTATTTTTTCCTAGTCATAATATTCCTCTCTTAAAACCTTGGCAAGATGGACCTTCTTATCAATGTCATCAGCTCTAACTGTTGCCAGCAATTGTTTCTCTGCATGACCCTCCTCAAGAGCCTATTTCTCTTGTTGATGACACTCTTGATACACCTTCAAAATCATCTCTACAAACTGATGTTCACGACACACCAATATCTCATTCAGGTGGTTCAGCTCCTGTCTATGCCTCACCATCTCCAATTTCTAAAGCACTAATACCTGACAATGAAATTACAAACGTTTCTTCAAATATATATCCCATGACAACAAGAAACAAAGCTAGAATCATAAAGCCAAATCCATGGTACATTCTGCTAGCAAGTAAACTTATTTCACATGAACCCAAATCGATTGCAACTGCTTTGCAATATGAAATACGGACTCGAGCTATGAATGAATAATATTATTTCCATGTTATAAAGACCTTTAATCTTGTACTTGTTACACTTGAAATGAATATCTTAGGTTGTAAGTTGGTATTTAGAACAAAACTCAATGCTAATGGATCACTCAACAAATACAAAATGAGATTGGTGGCCAAGGGTTATGATCAAGAAGAGGGTAGATTTTCAGGAAACTTACACTCCGAGTGTTCGTACATCAACAATTTGTATTGTTCTTGATGTTGCTACAACCAAGAACTAGCTGCTTTCTCAACCTGATGTAAGACATGCTTTTCTTCATGGGGACCTGCATGAAGATGTTTATATGAATCAACCACTGAACTATGAGGATCCTAGATTTCCAACACATGTTTGTAAGCTCAACAAAGTGATTTATGGGCTTAAGCAAGCACCTAGAGCTTGATACAATAAATTTAGCACCTTCTATTGGAGTTTGGGGTTCATGTGTAGCTTAGCAGATCCCTCATTATGTGTATATCATCATCAAGATTGTACTATGTTCTCTCATTGTACGTTGATGATATTGTGCTCACAAGAAGTGATCAAATCTTCTTACAATCTCTTAGATGAACTTAAAACAAGATTCTCTATGAAAGACATGGGAAGTCCTCACTACATTCTTGGAATATAGGTTCAAATTCATGAAGGAGGTTTGTTCCTAAGCTAATCTGCATAAGTAATGGACATCCTACAACAAGCACAATTTACTGATTGCAAGCCTGTCTGGACACCTCTACCATAAAAGATTTATAGTACCTCACTTGGATTATTATTGTTTGCTCATCCTACATATTTTAGAAGCATGGCAAGTAAAATATAGTACCTGACACTTACTAAGCATGGTCTTCAATTCTTTATTAACTTTGTGTGTCAACAGATACACGCTCTGACAGTATCTGATTTTTCACTCCTAAAATGCATTCTCAGGCACATTAAGGGAACTATATCTTTTGGATTACACTTGCATCAAACAAATGATATCTCCATTGTCGCATACAATGATACTAACTACGCATGGTGTAAGGAGACCAGAAGATCAACAACTGGATTATGCACATTCCTTGGATCGAGTATTGTCTCTTGGTGTGCAAAACATCAACACTCTGTCTCACAGTCTTCAATAAAGGAAGAGTATCGAGCTTTATTAGAAACAATATCAAAAATAACCTTGATTTCATCAATTCTCAAAGATTTGGGAAAACCTCAATCGGGACCAGCTCTTCTTCACTGTGATAATTTGTTAGCAAATCATCCATTTGTCAATCCAACGTTTCAGAATCATTCGAAGCACTTTGAGAGTGACTATCATCATATAAGATAAAGGGTTATGCTTGGTGATATCGAAACACATCATATTCTTGCCTCACTCCAGCTTACTGATGTGTTCACGAAATCACTACCACGAGCTATGTTTGTTTTACTCCGAAGCAAACTTGGCGTCCGATTTTCACCCGTCACCGGTTTAAGAGGGGATAACGGCCAGAAATCAACGATGAGTGAACGTAATGACTCAAACATTAACCAAACACAAAAGCCCACAGAAGGCCACGAGATTAGAGCCGAACAACATTTATACGAGTCTGTTTGCTCTGCATCCCACACCAATTGTGTGAAGTACAAATTGCAGAAAAAAAAGAGAAGACGACTAACTTGCACAATGGTTAGGGGTTAGTTTGACCAACATGTTTTCGGTCTTACAATCCCAAGATAAAATTAAGAAAACCAAAGCAGAGTCTTATTTGTATAGAAATCTAAATAAAGGAACAATAGAGAAAACGTTGTAACTAAACAAAATCATTCTCAGTTTTTTTTGGATACAAAACAACTTCTTTTTTCTCTGTTTTCTTGTAATTGTCTTCACAATTTGCTTAAAACCCATGATGTATTTCAAATGTTAGATATTTGGTTCCATTGAAAATGCTATATCTTAGCATTACCTAGTAAAGACCAAAACGAAAAGGAAAACGGGCACAAAAATACAGTTGTACATGTTTTAAATAGTAAAACCTTTGGCAACAACAAAAAAAAAGAAAATAATAAGAGAAAAAAGGACAAAAAATATACATAATTGGTTAAGGCACGCGTCGTCCTGAAATGTGTTTTAAGCGGTTTCCTCATCATATATCTCTCTCTCTCTCTCTCTTTGGCCTTCACTTTCTGCGCAAAGAAGGAAAAGCCTTCTCTCCATTTATTATTGTGTCTTTCTTCACATTTTCTTTCTTCAATGTCTTATTAATGGTTTTGATCTTCCAGCCAGATCTTCTTCTCTATCTCTTCGACAAACCCTTTTCTTGGGGTTCTTCGGAGAGGTATAACATTTAATTACAGTAAAAGCTATTTCCTTTTTATTTTCTTCTTCTTCTTCGTCATGCCTTTACCTTGGAAGAAATCTAAATCAGGTCGGATCTCTAGATTTGTAACGGACCTTCAACAATCTCCTAAACATGGCGGATCTCTCGTTGTTGAAACTGGATTCCCAACTTCTCTTATTGATCTCTTTGTTAAGAATCGCGATCGTCTCAAAAAACCACCACCTTCAAAACGCAGCAACAACAAGACCCTGACGACTCAGGCTCAAACTCAAACCGCTTTGAGTCATTCTAATCCAACACGATGGCGAGTTTCTTCTCCTCCTTCTCATCCTTTGTCTTTACAACGGCATAGGTCGCTTCCTCAAAAGCTTGATCCAGCGTTGGTTAAAGATGATCTTCCTTCGGTGAGTTCTGTTAAAGAGAATAGGCATGTCGGTAAGGACGACGACAACGACGGAAGAAACGGCAGTAATCACGGCGGAGGAGGATGCGTTTTGATGGTGGTTGTGATTAAGGTTTTCATGGTGGCTGTGCTTGCCTTGAGCACGAAAAAGCTCGCCGTGGGTATTACTCTCTCCGCGTTTGCTCTCCTCTTTCTCGAGCTTGTGGTGGCGCGTGTCTTCACGCTCCTTAATCTCTGCCCTGACGCGCAGATTCGGCTTAATGCATTGATCAGAATGCTTATAGGAAAACGGCCCAAGGAAGAAGAATCGTCATCTTCGAGGCAGGAGAGAAGAAGCAAGGTCTCTTTCGAAATCATCGAAGAATCAAAGGATGATATTATTCAAGTTGTTTCTCAATCGAATTGCGAGAATTCGTTAAAGGCCAAACCTTTAGAGGAAGAGAAGCAAGTGCAGACGATAAGAGACGTTGTGTTTAAGACTGAGAAAAGTAAAAGCGCGAAGCTGAAATCTAAAATTGTGAAGAAGATTGTGCCGAAGAAGTTGAGGAGTTATAAGAAGAAGAAGAAAATGAAGATCAAAGAAAAAGAAGAGGAAGTTGAAGTTGAAGAAGAAGGGTCTGTAACGGAAGTTTCAAGTTTGTATTCAGAAGAGAGAATCGAAAGCGATATCTCTGAGAAAGATGATGTAGGTTCGAATCCGCCATTGTTAGAGTGTTATGGAGACGAAACTGGATCGAAAGGGGATCCAACGAAAGCGATGTTTCTGATAGTGATTGCTCTTACCGGATTGTTAGGTGGTAAAGTCTTCGCTATTGGTCTGACACTCTTGTGTTGTCTGATCATCAAAGTTTTCTGCTCCAAATCTCAAACCAGTCTGTGACCAGACCAAACAAAACAAAAAATCAGTCTTGGGTTTTTTTGGTTGTTAGTGCTTTGTGTCTGTGGAAGTGAGGGCCCCACGGATCGCCGTTTGTTACTGACGGTGGTCACGGTAGAGGTATTTGGGTTGTTGGCAGTTCGAAGCTACAATTGTTTGATTAAGAAACTGTAAATTATTTTAACTTTTTTGTATAACAGAGAATATATTGTTCTTATTATATAATGGTCAGAGAGTCAAAGTGCTGATGTTGTTGAAAGAAAAATAGATTGAAAAGGAATTGTCATTGTTAGTAATGAAAGGCAGAGCAATAAGTTTTGTGTCGGCCAAATAAAGCACTAACTCTTTTTGGTGTAAGTGGTGATATTGACGAAGACACTATATGACGTGACCATATTTTATTGAATTTTAATTTATACTAATCCTATGAGTAATTTTTTATGAGCATTATACGAAATTTACAGTTTTGATAATATTAATTGTATTGAAATCGATGCAAAGAACAATTAGGGGTGGACAATTCGGTTTAATTTTGGTTGTGGTTTGATTTCGATTCAATTTGGTTAATTTGGTTATATAGTAATTCTAACTAAATTTAACCATATTTACTATGGTTTGGTTTTAGTTTGGATTGGTTTATGTTCAGTTTGAATCGGTTTGGTTTACTTTATTTCGGTTTGTATTTAGTTTGGATAAATAAAATCAATTGAACCACGATTTGATCTAGAAAGAAAACTAATTAAGGAAAAATAGAAGTTACGGTAATGAGAGAAGAGAACAAAATGATATGAAGTATTTTTGTATTTCTTAAGAATTAAAAAATAAATAAGAATGTGGCTTAACCAAAGTTTAGAAAATAAATGAACGGCAAGTGGCTATTAGTCCAGTGGTAGGGGTAAGTCCACTAAATGGTAGGCGCACTTGCACATCCCGCGATCGAGTCCTGCCGCCTGCATTATGCAGGAACTTGACTAATGGGCCGGCCAGTTGTGGCCCAATATTATTAAAAAAATAATAATAATAAATAAATGAACTAAATTAATTAAAAATAAAAATAGTCAAACGTTTTAACATAAGTCGATAATTTTAAAATATTAAACAATATCATTAATAAATAAATAAATAAAAGCATATTAGTTTATTGGTTTGGTTCGGCTTCAAACCAAACTAAACCGGACTATTCGGGTTAAGAAAAATCATAATCAAATGGTTTATATGTATATTATGGTTCAAATCAATTTCAATTCAACTGGTTCGGTTTGATCGGGTTTGGTTTGGTTAAAATGTCTACCCCTAAAAACAATAATTATTTTCAGGTTAAATGTCCACTTCCAACATTGTAATAGGAATTTCGACATAGTTGGCAAAAAGAAAAAGGGAATTTCGACAGTAGTTGTGATTTAAAATGATTTAGGGTATGCATAGAAATTATTTTTTCAATAATTAGATTTACTATGTTTTATCTATGGCCAAACTTCCTAAACCACTGCTAATATCATGCAATATTATGTGGAAGAACCTGTCAAAAATATATATATATATATATATATATATATCATGTGGAAGTGGATTTAAGTAGCACTGTGTACACTCCTTCAAATTATGGATCTAATTGTTGAAGGAAGATACTTTTGAAAGATGTAAAAAACACACTGAAACGACTTATACTAACATCTTCTGTACGTTAGCTTTTTTGGTAATAAGATGAATTATGTGGATTTGAACTTAGTGATATACTTGATACCAATTTTCTCTTGAATCTTATATATTAAAGCGGAAGATATTTTTATTTTGACCGTGTTATAAACTTTATGATAAATTTAACTTATAGTTTATAATTACCCTTAAAAATATGTCTAAGGTGAGTTTGGTTATAAACTATTATATAAAAATTTAAAATTAACAAAAATTAATCAGAAAACTCTAAAAAAAGATCTAAGTTAAATTAAATTATATCGGGTACAAATTTGATTTTTGATTCGGTTCCGCTTTAGGTTTGAATTCAGTTTTCCGAATACATAGATTTAGTATTAAGTATGGTATTTTGTTGGATTTTGTTCTTCTAATTCGGTTTTTGGCTCTTTTGATATAACACCTATGAGATTATTTTTTATTTTTTGGATCGAGTTTGAGTTAGAGTATTTTTATATAAAAATCCAAAACAAAAAAAATTAATTAAAACATTTATAGAATTTTGTTGTTGATTTGGTTCTGGTTCGGTTTACTAGATATATAGGTTTAGGACTTATTAGAATATTTTGTCGGGTTTGATTTGGATTCGATTTTTCTAATTCAGGTTGATTTCTGTTCGGATTTTGGGCCACTAGAGTAATATCTCGAAAATAATATTCAAAATATCAACGTGGATCTAAGAACCAAATGATCACATGTTAAAAAAAAAAATCAGATCTCACGCTACAGCGTGGGTATAATCTTAGTCTTATATAATAAAGCAGCAGACACTTTTATTTTGGCCGTATTATAAACTTTAGGATAAAATTAACATATGCTTCATAACAACCCTACAAAATAGGCATAAAGTAGGTTTGATTATAAATTTTTATATAAAAATTCAAAATTTAAAAAAATTAATAAATAAAACTAAAAAGAAAACATTACGTTGTATGTTATTCTTACTCTTACGTATATATACATATTTCTTTTTTTGAGACTTACATATATATACATTACAATGCCTTAAGATACATTATAATGCTTTCATTTAACAAATAACATTAATAAAGTTTAGAATTCATAAAATTTAATAGAAACAATTCTACAAAAAATACATTAGGTACAAATTCGATTCTTGATTCAAGTTTCGGTTTGGATTTGATTTTCTAGATATGTGGATTTAGGACTCATTCAAGTATTTCGTTGGGTTTGGTTATTCTATTTTTTTTTGTTCTTTTGGTTTAAGACTTATTCGTGTTTTTTAATTATTTGGATATGGTTTGATTCGGTATAAATCAAATTTGGATTCGAGTCTACTCAAATATAAAAATTAAAAAGATTTAATAAAACAACTCTAAAAAACTAAAATTTGGTTTTTGATTTATTTCTGGCTCGGATTTGAATTCAATTTTCTGGTTACATAGATTTAAAACCCATTTGGATATTTTCTCAGGTTCAGTTCATATTCAATTCCTCTAATTCGTGTCGATTTTGGTTCGGGTTTTAGGCTCTAAAACAACATATCAGAAACAATAATCCAAAAATTTCAACACCGCTCTAAGAATCTAAATGAACATGAGTTTTAATTTTTTTATCAATCATCTTATATATTAAAGCAAGAGACACTTTCATTTTGGGCGTGTTATAAACTTTACGATAAAAATTAACATATGGTTAATAGCAACCCTCAAAAATAGGATCAAGGTGGTTTTGTTACAAATTTTTAAATAAAATTTAAATGTAATAGAAAAATTCTTTAAAAACTAAAATAAAATTTAATAAAAAATTATTTCGGTTACAAATTCGGTTATTGATTCAATTTTAGTTTGATTTTGGATTAGATTTTCCTGGTACATAGATTTAATGCGCGTTCTGGTATATTAACAAGTTTGGGTCATTTAATTCGCTATTTTGAATATTTTGGTTTAAGACATACTCAGATATTTTATATTTCAGATATAGTTTGGTATATTATACATCGAGTTCGGGTACAATTATTTTTATTTAAAAGTTTGAAATTTGAAAAAAAAATTAATTAACAAAACTCTAAAATTTGGTTCTTGATTCTTTCCTTACCGGGTTTGTGTTCATTTTTTTTGGATATATAAGCTTAGGACCTATGGAGTATTTTGTAGGGTTTGGGTAGGATTAGTAGATTATTCTAATTCAGGTTGATTTTGGTTCGAGTTTTGGGTCACTAGAAAAATATTTCAAAAACAATATTCAAAATATCAACACGGATCTAAGAACTAAATAAACACGAAAAAACAATCAAATTCCACGTTATAGCGTGGCGTGTGATAAGGGCCTCGGAGGAGAGGGTAAAGATATGAATCGTCGTCTTCGACCTTAGTGAGTCCGAATCCGATGGAGACTAAATTGGACGGAAGTGGGCGAATGAGAACCACAAAGGAGGATGATTATTCCTTTAATAATTTTGGTCCGATCAAACTTGGAATCGTCACAAGACCTGATCTCCTCTCTCTCTCTCGAATCCTCAAAGAAATGAAGTCGAATAAGGTTCAAGACACTTGCTTGAAAAAAGAAACTCTCGTTTATTCAATATCAAAATCTGTCTAAAACAAAGGAATGGTTTAAGCTTATATAGGATTGAGTCTACAACGATAATATACCTAAAACAAGAAAACAATATCAGAAAATTAAGTGTCCAACGGACAAGTGATGGGGGCCGTCAATCTTGGAGCTGTTGGGAAAGATATGATGATCGGCCGGATATGGAAAGTTTTCAAGAGGGAGGATTAGCCTAATCATGTGGGTGCTGGAGCTTGGTGAGACTTCCCTGGATGATTCTGAGTGGTTTAGAGAGTCTCCTGGTCACCGCACATAAGTCTGAAATCCTTTGAAGCAAGCATATCTCGAACATTCCTTAAACAGCACCAGATCAGATCTTCTTCTTGGTGGGCGTGTATTTGGAGGATACGATGGTAGATTGATGCGTTCTTGGGCTTGTTGGCACCATGAAAGGTCCAAGAATGATCTCCAAGTGTTCTGGCGTGAAGGCCGCTCCTGAACTGGGCTGTGTAGCTTGATATTTGGCATTGTCGCGAATAAGACCGTAGCGCAGAAGGTCTAACTTCTTAAATTCATAACTTTCGACTCCAACCTTTTTTTGGGCTGATTTCTCTTCGAGGAGTTAGCTGATTGAGTTAGAAAGCCATATAAATTACCCTTAAGCCTTAGTTCATTTTGTAGCGTCTGCAGCTCCTTGATAAGTAACCGCATGTCCTCAAGATTCTCCAAGGAAAGTTGTTGAAGTGAGCTCCTTGTATCTGGCTCAGGTGCTTGAATGATGGATGAATCATTGAGTTTAGGAAGCTGAAATATGTCTATGAAGTTTGTCTCCCCTTTATCTTTAACATGTTTCCCAAGGAAGTTTGTCTCCCTTTTATCCTTGGTGTATTTAGCCAAAATCTCAACAACTGAATCTAAGCCTTGTGTAGTGGTCGATGGTCTATGCTCGAGGATCCTATCATACCCTACCTCTTCAAAAGGTTTTTTCCTCAAAACCAAATCACCTGCATCGAAAGCAAGTTAGGTTTTCATTCGATTTTGAGAGTCTAGGACCTTACCTCGAGTTTGAGTTGTGGGAGAATGTGGTGATGAGTTTGGTGGATTCTCCTTGATGAGCAATGAATAGATGACGCTTTTACAAGGCTTGGTGTTGGTTTCCATGATGTGAGGATCTCCTTGAAATCTTGATGTTTCAGTGACTCTTTTGGAAGTGTCTTTCTCAAGTATAACTAGCGGTTTGTGTGATGGTGTATCTTTTGTAGGAATTCTTGTGGCAGCTTGGTGATTTTCTTCATGTTTCCATTGCTGTTCCTCTTGAGTCTGAACTTGGACGTTTGTAGACATCTTATTGACCTCATGGTGATGACTTTTCTTGTGTATGACCTCGTGGCTCAGTCTAGTGATAGAAATGTTTCTCCTTGGTTTTGCGTTAAGGTGAACCCTTGAAGAAGTCATGGGAATATGGGCTTGAGGCACTAGCTTTCTCCACAAACTCTTCATACATGAGTTTCTTCATCTTCTCCCATATGTAGTCTGGTTGTTCGAAGCATATTTGATGAGTGACTTCTCTATCCCAATGTCGATATGCCTCATTGATTAAGATGTCCTCGGCGTAAGTGGTTTTCTCTTCCTCAGGGATTTGGTTGGATTGAAACCAATTATCCATGCCTTCTTCCATCTTAAGTATGCCTCTAGTCCTTGGTAATGACCTGAAAAAGAGATGTAGTCGGTTTTATGATTTTCTTCCTCCACTGTTGTAAGCTCTCAATTCTCTTCACAATTGATCTTAAAATCAATCTTGTCATGACATGCCAAATCTTCAAACTTTGTATCCTTAAACAGTAAATATAAGAATCAAATCAAAGTTACAAAAACAAAGCCAGAGGAAAACATTTTTATTTTCGTTTCTTTTTAAAAACAAAGAAACAATCAAAATAAGAAACAAAGAAAACTTAATTCGTGTTTGGTTTTTTCTTTTAACAAATAAAATAGCAAACGATTTCTAAAAATCAAATAAATTTTTAATGGTTTTCTTGGTTTTAAAATAACAAGAACAAAAGGAATTGTTTTTTATAGGTTTTTATTATTTTTATAAAATTTGAACAAAAAAACAGACGAAAAAGACTTTTTATGGTTTTCTTTTTATAAAAATAAACAAGCAACAAGATGAGTACTACGAGGTAATAAATCTAGAGCTTGGTGACTCCTAGAACTATTAGAACTAAGCACACACGAAATATAAACTACAAAACTAAAAACTAAGGTATAACTTCTAAAATTCATAACTTTTGGCTCCAACCTTCTATTAGGCTGATTCCACTTCGAGGAGTTAGCTGATTGAGTCAGAAAGCCATATAAATTACCTTTATGCCATAGTTCATTTTGTAGCATCTGCAGCTCCTTGATAAATAACCACATATCCTCAAGATCCTCTGGGGAAGGCTTTTGAAGTGAGCTCCTCATGTCCGGCTCAGCTGCCTTAATGATGGATGAGTCATTGAGTTTAGGAACCTGAAACATGTCTAAGAAGTTCATCTCCCATTTATCTTCAACATGTTTCCTACGAAAGTTTTTCTCTCCTTTATCCTTGGTGTATTTAGCTAAAATCTCAACAACCAAATCTAAGCCTTGTGTAGTGGTCGATGGTCTATGGTCGAGGATCCTATCAGCGTAGGTTGAGTTCTAGTATAATTTTAATTTGCATGCATTTTGATATTAAATTGCCAAATATCACAATGAAGTATTGATGATTTAATTAGTTTTGCTCTCAAAAGGACGACATCATTTGGAAAATAAGAATTCTCTCTCTCAAACTATCGAAGAAAGCTTAGATCTATTTTCCTCCGCCGCCGGCGGTGCCTTTGGCCGCCGGCGTCGGATCTCTTCTTCTACTGTCGAGTTAGTTTACTCTTCTCCTCCTTTGTTGTCTCTCTTCATCTTCCCTCTTGTGTTTTCGTTTCTCATTTTCGGTGTGTTCTTATGCTCTCTTCTCTTCCATCCTTCTCACCTTTCTCACCTTCTTGTGTGTTTTCCGTTCTGGTCTCTTCATCTAATGGAAATTATGGCTGGTAAAGTTATGGTTCAAAGCTATTTCTTTAGAGGAAGAAGAAAACTTCAACATCTGTACTTCTATCTCCCTCAACCGGATCTAAGATTATTGTCTTCTTCGTTTCTCTATGTTCATCCGCCTCTTCTCAATCTACCGCTTTCCTTGTTTCTCTGTTTGGGTGGCCCTCCCGCCGTGTTCATTCTCCAGATTGTCGACTTGTTTGAGAACTTTTGCAGATCGTCTCTTACTCTCCACCGTGGATGCATTCCTATGCTTAATCCGCGGCGTGTGTATGGTATCTCGTTTCCGGCGACATCACCAACCAAAACGGCGGCTCTCTTCATTGAGATAGGGTTTCAACCCTCAGTCTCCACACAGATCTATTATCTAATGGGCCTTTTTGTGGGCCGGTTTTGTTGGGCTAATTATTTAAGGTGTGATTCTAAATTTTATTTACTATGGCTTAATAGATATTGGGTTTTTGAGGACAAACCCAATGATGTGGGCCTTAGAAGAATTAAATTTAAGAATCTCATTATGTTAGGCCCAATGTTAAGATTAGGTTCTCTGAGGAGAATATTATACCTTTTCGCTTCCTCCTTTATGGAGAGAATTATTTTACCAATCTTCTTTGTTTCAGAGAAGCTTTTTCAAAGCTTGATTCGATTATTGATATCGATCAGCTATTTGGCATGTTCAACTGCCTGTTATGGCGATGGAACTAGAAATGCTTCAAGAGTCTTTTCAAAGGCGAGAATGTAGTTTTAGTCCTTATCCAAGAGATCCAAAGTGTTTGAGTTACTCCACTTGGATATATCTTATCTCTCATTATGATTTGTTTCTTCTGTTATTCTGATGTAACCAACTTTTGAGTTAATAAAATCACTTGTTTGACAAAAAAAAAATTAGTTTTGCTCTCTAGTTTTAAACGCTCCATGTCTCAATTACAGAGCTCTCTTTATTATCACTTTTTCCTAACGTCGAGTTGTTTCTTTTACTTTCTCTTTTTGTCGTGCTTCCTCTCTCTGTTATTTCTCTATATTTTCTGTTTGGCTTTTTCTCCCCTCTTCTCTAGTTGAAGGCTGGATTGATGGTGATCTGTGACAAAGCTCTGTTCTCCGAGGACAAGGGAAGACTGGCACCTACTAAAATAAAGGGGAGTAAATGATGAAGACTAAAAAAATCTCGGCGCTGTCACCATCCCCTCCCTCTCTCGGAAAAGATAAGTTTTGGGTCTCTAAAGACCTAGATTTATCAGGCAGCTCAAAACCTCTGAGACCCTCCTCTCCGTCCTCCATCATCTAGCGAATCTAAACCTCTGTGCACTGGTCCTCATATCCTCGCCGCTGGTGAGCTTGATATAGGGGTTTTTGCTCTATCTCCACCGTCGTGTCTCTGGATGCGCAACCTCAAGCTCTTCAATGCCTTATTTCCGAAATCCTTACTCTTCATAAGGACTTTTGAGAAATCAAGATATTTCCAACCTCTATTCCAAAGCCAGTTATCATAAGATCTATTCATGGTCTTAGATCAGTGTTTCCGGCCAGCAGATTTCGGCACTGTTCTCGTACATATGGCGGCTCCCTTCTTGTTCCAAGTAGGGCTGACGTGGCAGAGACTTCCTCTTAGCTGGGTTGTGCCTAATTTAAAGGCAGTCTCGTAGACCTAAGCTTCACTAATAGATGGACTCTGTTGGCTCTTCTCTCCCACCACTGATGGGCCTAAAGATGGGTTAAAAACTCATAATTTTTTTAAGGTATGCTCTTGGGCATTTTAGAGGATATAAGACGGATTTATTCTAAGTTCCAACAGATTTTTAGATCAGTTTGTTGATTTCATTCTTTCTGTAAGAATTTGGTTCCTTATCTTCCTTCAATTGGGAGAGAAGATCATCCCAATATCTTGTAGATTTGGATATGATAATTTCAAAGCTCGATACCTTTGGTATAATGAGTTCATGTATGTGTTCAACTGTCTTTGAGGCAACAGAACCATGAATAATCCTGATTTTAAGAGTAGTGACTGCATCTCCATCTTCTATGCAAGATTTTCAAAGTGTTCGAGTCTCCTCCCCTGGATGTTTTTCATTATTATGCTTGCTTTGATTTTAATGTATTATGCTTCTTGCACTATGTATCATTCGACTTTAATTAATGAAATCATGGTTAGTGACAAAAAAAAAGAACTTAGATAGCGATATAAAAAACGAGGAATTGATTAAAATGACCTAAAATTTGAAATGAAATACAAAACTAGATCCTTATTTAAGTCAAATGCAAAACTAACTCAAAAGACTTGTGAATTTACAATATTCTCCTTAATGAACAAACAAAAAAACAGATATCACAATTACAGTTTTAACCTTCGTAAGTCTACAAGTAAAGTTTACACGCTACATTTTAAGTCTACATAGTAGACTTTATTTATAATTTACATTGTAGACTTAAAATAAAGTCTACTTTGTGGTTAATTTTATTTTTTAATTTTCTATATAATAAAAAATAATTTGACGAAATATTAGTATATATAACCAAAATATAAGCAATTAAGAAGTAATTAAATTAAACTTTTTGAAATTAAACAAACAAATATCATATTCCTTAGATTTTAGATTTTGACATTGTGAATTGGTAATGAGTATAGGATATGTCACTTTAGGGTTTGAGATTAACTTTAGGCGTTAGGTTTATTTAAATATGGTATGTACTTCATGAAATCTTAAGTTAAGATTTCAATAATATGTTTTTCTTAAAGTTGTGATCATGAAATATTAAATTACCAATATTTGGTTTATAAATTATGTTTAGGGTTTATAGGTTAGTGTAGACTTATAAAATCTTTAGTGTAGATTTCTTATAAAGTATTAAAATTAAAATTTAAAATTTAAATTTATGAAATTAATCTAACAATATTTGACATTATGAGTTGTAATAAATTATATTATTAAATATAAAATAACAAATATTTGGTTTAGAAAATATGTTTAGGGTTTAGGGTTTAGTAGTTAGGGTAGACTTTAAATAAAGTCTACAATGTAGATTTGTTTTGAAGTCTACATTGTAGACTTAAATAAAGTCTACGGAGTAGTTTGAAATGCCTTGTAGACTTAATACTAACTCTACATTGTAGACTTAATACTAACTCTACATTGTAGACTTAATACTAACTCTACATTGTAGACTTAATACTAACTCTACATTGTAGACTTAATACTAACTCTACATTGTAGACTTAATACTAACTCTACAATTCAAGTTTTTTAATGCAGACCCAGAAAATTGGCCAAAACCCGAAACATTAGTTTGGTTTGGTAATAACCTGTAGAGTTAAAATGTAGACTTAATCTGTAGAGGTTTTGTAGACTTTATGTATAGAGTTAAAATTTACTTAGTGTAGACTTAAAGTAAAATCTACTTAGTGTAGATTTAAAGTAAAGTCTACT
>OVBA01005387.1:0-19836 GCA_900406435.1 Lepidium aucheri
AACAAATGTCTGTAATTTTTCTAATCTGAAAAACTATATCTAAAAACGTGTCTTAACCTAATATATAGAGTAAACCGAATTGGCACAAAAATAAGGAAATCTGGTTTTCGCTTCGCAGGGTCTTTGATCGATCAATCCTTCAGCTGCTCGATCGATCAATGTTTCTTCATTCGATCATGAAGCTTCCAAATCGTGCAAAGGATCGTGCGTAACTTCTTCTTAAATAGCTCGATCGATCTCTGAATGCTCGGTCGTGCAGTGGATTGTGCGCACGATATAGATGGATGAGGCCGTTCATGTCAAGCACGAGAAGTCGATCAATGGATCAAGCATAGTTTTCCCCTTTAAAGTTGTGATTGATCGATCTTGGTGTTGATCGATTGATCCTTCATCTCGTAGCGGAAAAATCCAAAGTTAAGCTCCAATCTTGCTCAGTAGGTAGAATTCAAAGTATCCTTGCATTTTGTACCTGAAAGGACTCTAAAAACACAACAAAGACTAAAGAAAACATAGGAATTAGTAAGCTATAAGTCGGTATAAATGAGGTATATCACCGGTTTAAGTCCGGTAAAACAATAATTTTTTAAGTATTTGCGTAACAGTCGATGTCACCTTAACGATCGTCATTCTCCTTAATTAGTTGTTTTACATAAACCCAATTTTCTTTACCTTTTTTAAACATCATAAACCATTTTATTAACTTGATAAAATATGATTCTCATGAAGGATTAAATCCTAACATGTTGTTACAAATGGAAAGTGTTCGAAAACAAGATCATTATTACATGTATATGTGAGATAATCAGCCGCTTTGTTTACATTGCGTTGAACCCATCTAAATTCAACGTTGTCAAACTTCTTCTGCTAATTCTATATTTCTCTTATCCAATTGAACAAGCCAAAATTTGTTCTTGACCTTGAATCACCTTGAGCACCATCTGATTATCTCTTTAGAAAACAAATTTTCGATAACCTTAATCCATGTTTGTTGCATAGATATTAATAGTGCTTGAAAAATTCTGCCTCAATAGGCGATTTACAAAGTTGTCCTAAGTAGCGACCGGCTGTTATATAAGCACAATTAGCATTACGCAGAATCCAGGTAGCACCTGCGGATAAGATCAATGATTCATACCTACAGTTATAATTGTACTTGATGTAATCTTGTTGTGGTCGAGACCATCTTGATGAGGTAACATTACTTGCTGCTACATGAGGTATTGGGTGTGATGTATCTATATCATAAACCTGTATTCATTCAAGTGTATCACGAAATGCAACACGAACATCATCATTCCACTTGGTTGCTTGGTGTTGAAATATCAATTTGTTTATATTCTTCCAAATTATCCACAAAGTCCACAAATGAAGCTGTTGATATAAAGGCAATAGCAGCCGATTTCAACGGACGTTCAATATAGCCTTTATTTTATCCTAAAAAGTAGATAGACGTGATATCAAATGATAAAATGGTAGTTGCAGACCTTGCCAAATAGCTTGAGCATGTGGACACGTGAAGAATAGATGATCCAAGTTTCATTGTTGTTGCAACATCGTCTGCATTGTGCAGCTGTTATGATTGAGCGGTTCTTAAGTATAGATCTAGTAGAGTTTCAGATAACGATGGCCATAGAAAGTGCTTCAATTTTGGAGTCGTTTTCAACTTCCATACAAGAGCTTTAAGTTTGAATTACCTCGTGGAGGTCGTACAATTGTATTTTCCAACTTCATTGCTAACCAATACCTTGATATGACCGAGTATTCTCTAGTGCGATTATGGAACCAACCTATGAGATCATAGTGGCTTTGTGGGCTTACTCGTGTCTTCATTATCTCTTGGACATCGGCTGGTTTTATATTCTCGTTCAGTAGTGCTTTATTACATGTCTTGTTAACACGATGTATAAGTCAAAATATTTTATGATGGTAAAATAGAGCAGCTTGACGAGTGGGAGCACAGGGAGGATATGTTGGGAGCCACTAGTCTTGCCAAGTACGGATTGAACTGCCATCACCAACCAAAAAATATAATCCTCGCTATAGCAAATCTCGTCCCAATAAAATTGGCCACCAGAAGAAAGACGGTCGGGTAACACGCAAAGCATCTATAATATTCATGTCGGGATAATACCGACTTTGTAACACTCGTGCATCTAAACTCGTCGGTCTCTATATGAGTCACCATACTTATTTTACAAGTAAGATTATGTTAAACTTCTCGATATTCCTAAAATCCAGGTCACCTTCCTTTATAACATAGCTTAAACGCTTCCACAAAACCCACGTCATCTGTTTTTGGTCAACATTCTTACTCCACCAAAATCGTGATAAGGCCTTAGTAATGTCCTCACAGATGTTTATCGGTAATTTGAAAATATTCATGGTGTATACAATAAGTGACATTTCTGTCGTCTTAAGTAAAATTTCCTTGCCTCCATCAGAATAAATCGTTCCTTCCAACCTTGAGTACATTGTTGAACCTTCTCTACTAAAAAACAAAATACTTCTTTTTTCTTACAACCAATTTTTTTAGGTAATCCCAAATAGTGACCAGAACCTCCATCGTTATAAATATTGAGAAGACGTCTCAATCATGTTTTCATGGGTGCTTGAATCTTTGAACCAAAAGTAATTTCAAATTTAGTCAAATTGACCATTTGACCTGATATCTACTTGTATAACTGAAGTATGTCCCTATAGTAGTACATGAATGTGGATTGGCATGACAAAAAAGAGTGCATCATCAGTGAATAAAAGATAATTCACCATCGATCCTTTCTGACTAATTTTCATTCCCCTTAATTTCCCCTCTCTAGCTGCCATCGTTCGAAGATGGCTTAGAACATCTCCACACAAAATAAATAAGTACGGTGAGAGTGTATCGCCTTGACGAATGCCTTGTTCTGGATAAAGCATACTATGAGAAGAGCCATTTATAAGAACCAAAAAAGAGACCATCTCTACACAAGACATGACCCAGCGAACACATGTATCACAATATCCCATATGCTGCATCTTCTATCTTAAAAATACCACTCTAATCTATCATATGCTTTTGACATATCCATCTTCGCAATCATTTAGGACTTTGCCCAGCGCTTTCTAGACTTTTGGGAATGCAACATCTCTTGCGCAACTAAACATTATCAATAATGTTACGACCTAGTATAAACGCAGCTTGTTCCTCATTAATGATGTCTGATAGATGGTTCTTCAATCTACTGACCAAAATTTTTGAGATGATTTTATATCGCACATTACAAAGAGCTATGGGATTAAAATCACTCATCTATTTTGGTGTCTCGAACTTTGGAATCAAGCATATGTTGGTGTGACTCGACTCTGGTGGCATGACACATGTGCTAAACAAGGACTGAATTTCTCGGATTACATCAACTTGTATATCATGCCAGAATTGTCGATAGAAGGCGCCTGTTAGACCATCTTGTCCTTGGGATCTGTCCTCTCCTATAGCAAAAACAACTTTTTTAATTTTATCTGGTGTGATCTCTTTCGTAAGCTCAATATTTATATCCCTTGATACTTAATTTTGAAATCCTATGAATATATGAGCATAGTTCCCGTTTGTAGGCTTGGAACTACGAAACAGTGTATTAAAATATTCTAGGGTTGCAATACTGATATCTTGTTCTCCTCGTTTAATTGAGCCATCAATTATTTCTATGGATACAATCTTGTTACGTGAGCATCTTTGCTTTGATGAGGCATGAAAATACTTTGTATTTCTATCACCAGCCTTGATCCATTGTTTCCTACTTTTCAGGTGCCAAAAGAGTTCTTCCTCTTTGTAAGCGCGTTGAAGATCCTTTTTAATCATAGCAACATCTGAAGTGGTGAATTCGCTTGTTTTCATGGCCCACTCTAATTGGGCCTTGAGCAATTCTATTTGTTGGGTTGAATTTGTTTTATGTGACCTTTTCCACCGAGATATGGATCATCGACAGTCAACGATTTGGGAATGCAGGGAAGAAACATCGCCTTTACTTTTCGAGGCACGAAGAACTAAGTCTTTGAAATCATCTTTATAAACATTCGCTTGTCATAGCGAAATTGACCCCATATAGGACCAATTGGATTACTATAACAGACTAGAAGGAGGCGATGATCTGATCCCATGAAAGGTAAAAATTCAACCTTTGCCGATGGATATAATGCTATATATTCCTTAGTTGCCATAGCTCTGTATAGACAACACCATACATTATGAGAATATCGCCTACCCTTCCATGAAAAACTATCACCAACTGATTTGAGATCACACAAGTCACAAGTAGACGTCATTCAGCGAAAATATCGGAAACTTGATTCAAGTCTTCGTGGACCTCCCCTCTTTTCATGATTACCACGGATCTCATTACAATCACCAACAAGGAGCCATGGTGATTTTTGATTCACTGCTATTATCATAATCTTTTCCATAAACTATTCCTTTGTGATGGATTTGGAGGGCCATACACAACCAAAAAATTAAAAGAAATTTCATTAAGAACAAGATTATAGTCAAGCAAATTCTAGGAATGAAAATCAACATAAATAGAAACTGGTTTCCTCCAAAGGAGAGCTAAACCACTGCTTAAACCTTGAGGAGAGACCATAAAACAACATTTAGAACCTAAATCATAATAGATTTGTCATAGATAGTTGTCACTATGCTTGATCTCCGTTAGGCATAGAACGTCCAGGAGATATTTGTGTTGTATCTTCTTGAGGCGTTGAACTGTCAGGTCTACACTCATTGGGTGGTTTAGGTTCCACCAAACCCTGAATCTTATGGATGTTGGCTGATATAGAAGAAGAGCATTCATCAACCTTACTTTTACGAACTATGGATTTTATTGTTAGGCATCATCCTCTCTTGCTTCAAGCTCCCTCTTATGGCTTGTCTCTGCAGCTTCTGTCATCTCTGTTGGATCCACAGAAATATCATCTTGAATCACAAAAGCGTCTACAACAGTTTTAGTTGAGTCATGTACTGCCTCGTCAATCTGCATTCCTCTCGGACTGGATCAAAACAAACCTTGGTTTTCAGACATAGTAACTGAACCATTCTTAGTTATTGGCTCGTCATGAAGTTTCTCACTCTGTATTCCTAGAGGCAGTGGTGGTTGATACTCCTTATCACCACCCTCATCTGAATATCCATCAGACGAAGATCCTTCACCACCATTGGTAATCAAGCATGTTCCAGTCATGAGTGATCATACCAAAAACATCACAAAATTCACGAAGTCGCTCATAGCGCAAACGCAGAATCATGATCTCTCCTTCTTGAATTTAGAATCTTCTTTGGAATTTGAGAAGCTGAATTACATCCCAATTAAGACAAAATCGCACAAACTCAACGCGTTGAACAAATTCTATTGTGTATTAAGTGTCCAGCACATGTCCCAAAGCCCTTCCAATGTGAATCACAACATCCGGACTTATGAACTGAAGTGGTATGCCCATGATCTGCACCCAGAAAGCGATAAAATCGAGCATATGTGATGGCATTCTCGGAGACCAATGTTGAAGCACTAACATGCGATCAGCGAAAGGCCAAAGACCCCTATGAAGAACTTACTCCATGGATTCTTCTGTTTGAAACAGAAATTGAATTGATCGTCGGGTAAAAGTTGTCCGGTGATAGCACCAGTCAACTATGTTGCACCAAAATGCTATATATGTGCCGTCTCCCATACGTGTAATGTCTCCGAGATGGAAACTTAGCGGGAACGTTGTCAAAACATTTCGTTGACATTTCGGTGATGCCTGAGACGTTTTGAAAATATTTGGAGACGCTTCGCATTAAAGAAGCGCCACCAAGCCAATTTCTTATATTTTTTACTTTTTTAAAAAAGGAAGGAACAAAAGGAGGTACTTGGAAATTTAAGTGTAAAATTTGCTCTGAGATTCAGTAAGGCTCATATTCGAGAATTAGAGCACACCTGCTTGGGATTAAGAATGAAGGTATTGCTATATGCAAGAAAGCAACTAGGAGTCAGCAAATTGAAATGAAACAGTTGGAAGCTGATTTTGAGAAGAAGAAAAATGAGTCTAGCTCTAAAGCGGTTCCTTTGCCTTGTGAAACGACATCTGCTTCTAAGAAAAGAAAGCCTGCAGATTCTCCAATTGCTAGAGCCTTTGGTATTGAAGCTAGAGACCAGGTAGATCAACAAATTGCAAGAATGTTTTACACTTGTGGCTTTCCTTTTAATTTGGCAAGAAATCCACATTACCTCATGTCTTATCAGCTTGCAGCATCTAGCAAGATTGATGGTTATATGCCTCCAGATTACAATAAGTTGCAAACTACCTTGCTTCAGAAAGAGAGAACCAACGTTGAGAATTTATTAGTTCCACTGAAGTCAACATGGAAAGAAAGAGGTGTGATGATTGTGTCAGATGGTTGAGTGATCCTAACAGAAAACCTTTGATTAACTTTCTTGCTACTTCTGAAAGTAGTCCTATTTTTCTCAAGGCTGTGAATTGTTTTGGAGAAATGAAAGATAAATTCTTCATTTCTAATCTGCTGAAAGAAGTTATCAATGAAGTAGGTCATCAGAATGTTGTGCAAGTCATCACTGATAATGCAACAAATTGTAAGGCAGGTGGAGAGATCATTGAGTGTATGTTTCCTCATATATATTGGACCCCATGTGTGATTCATACACTTAATTTTGCTCTGGAGAACATTTGTGCTGCAAAGAATGTGGAAAAGAATGAAGTAGTGTATGATGAATGCCACTGGATTACAGTAATTCATGGAGATGCACTTGCAATAAAACATATCATCATGAACCATGGCATGAGACTAGCAATCTTTAGTAAGCACTCTTCTGTTAAATGTTTTTGGTTGCTGATACACAATTTGCTTCTATTATTGTGATGCTTAAGAGATTGAAGCTTATAAAAACTAGCCTCCAATCTATGGTCATAAGTGCGGATTGGGATACTTATAGAGATGATGATGTGGGGAAAGCAAATTTTGTTAAGGAGAAGATTTTAAGTGATGATTGTGGAAACAAGTGTCTTATATTATTGATTTTACACGACCTATATATGAGATGATTAGGTTATGTGATACAAGTCATACCTTCATTTAGTATATGAGATGTGGGATTCTATGATTGAGAAGGTGAAGTATGAGATCTTTAAGAAAGAAAAACGTCCAATGTTTGAAGATAGTCCTTTCTACAATATTGTTTATGGGATTTTAGTAGATCGTTGGGCAAAGAATAACACTCTTCTGCATTGTTTAGCTCACTCTTTACATCCAAAGTATATGATTTTAAAGTATATGATTTATTCTTTCATCTAGTTTTCTTGCCACATATGTAAAACTTGTTTTATGTATTGCAGATTTTATAGTAATGAATGGCTAAGTGGAGATCCAATAAGAACTATCCACATAGAGACGCAGAAGTCTCAATTGAGAGAGGAAAGTGTTTTCGAAGATTGTTTCTGAATACTGAGAATCGTCTGAAGGTTTTTGATGAATATGCATTATTCTCCACAAAGATTAGTCCTTTTACGGATTTAACCTCCATCTCACTGGTGTTTGGTATGGATCCCATGAATTGGTGGGCTAACTTTGGTGTCCAAACTCCTTTCTTGCAGACTTTGGCTTTAAGGTTACTTGGACAACCAAATTCATCTTCATGTACTGAGCGCAATTGGAGCACTTATGCCTTTATTCACTTACTTAGAATGAATAAGTTGAATCCAAGTCGTGCTCAAGACTTAGTCTTCATCCACAATAATTTGGGTCTATTGTCAAGGAACTCTGTGCAATATGAAAAAGAAAAAACAAAGATGTGGGATATTGGTGGAGATGATTTTGACTCTATGGAAGATGTAGGATTTTTAGAGTTTGCAAATCTTTCATTAGATGAACCTGATTCTGAGAATGAGTTACTCAAAGATTAGTTTCTTTTTTATTTTTTTAAGATTTTATATTTAAGTATTTTTCTGTTTTGAGATTTTTTTTTTAACGTCATCATAAACTTTATTACTTAGCAAGAACATAGTCTTCATTAAGCACATGAGAAATACATGGTGGGATTAATGGAAAGAAATGAAAAGGTGTAGTGTTATTATGAGACCGAGCAAGTATATCCGCGACCCTGTTGCAATGTCGAGGCACCCATTTAAATATAACTTCTTGAAATTTAGATTTCCAGTAGTCAACTTCACGAACCCAATTATACAGGCCAAAAGTGGATTGTTGTCCTTGTATAATCTGAAAAACTGTTTGATTATCTCCTTCAAACACTACCTTACGATGTCCTCTTAGCCACACTTGTTGCATAGAAATAATAAGAGCTTGGAATTCAGCCTCCAATGAAGAAGAACATTTATTGCCGATCATGCTACCAGATTCTAAATATATGCCAGACTCATCTCTCAAGATCCAGGCAGCTTTTGCAGGTGCGTTTAAGTCAATAAAACTACAATCAAAATTACATTTTAGGTAGAATGCTTTTGGCCGTACCCAATGGCTTTCTGATTCTCGTTGTGGCTGTAATAGTTCCGGTGCTTGATTTTGAGTAGCGTAATGTTCCCATTCAAGTGCGTTCATACGAGCATCGTTGACTACTTGTTGCCAACTAATTGATCGTCTCTGATAAATCAGTATGTTCCTACTCTTCCAAATTCTCCATAAAATCCATAGAGGCAGTTGTTGATTATACAAGAACTCGTGTTTCTTATAAAGTCAAGTATGACACCTAATTTATCTTCAAAAGATATGAAAGTATTGGAAAAGACCGGGAAGGCAAAGTTGCTACCTCGCCAAACTGCTTGTGCATACGGACAAGTGAAGAAAAGGTGATCGGCAGTTTCATCCTGGGAGCAACACCTCCTACATTGGGCATCAGAGACAATTTGACGAGCTAATAAAGTAGTTCCAATAGCCGAGGCATTAGATATAGTTCTCCAAAGGAAATGCTTTAACTTTGGGGCCGTTGATAATTTCCAAAACCGTTGTTTCAAAGATACGGAACCGCATGGTGGTGGTACCCTATATTGTTGAAGATGTGTTGCTAGCCAATACCCAGATTTAACTGTATAGTTACCATCCTTCGTGTAATGCCATCCCAAAAGATCATCCGCTGAAAGTGGTGGTATTCGTATATTAGTGATGTATTCCGTATCCTCCGGGTGCACATGTTCCATGATCTTGGAAATATTCCATGACCTCCCATTGCTATTAAAAAGGTCGGCCACTAATGTGTTATTCCTAGAATCTGTCATACATCTAGGAGGGCGAGGGGGATTAAGTGGTAGCCAGGGATCAGACCAAGTATTAATAGTTTTACCATCACCCAGTAAACATCTAATTCCCTTTTGTATTAAGTTCCTTCCTTCTAAAAGTGACCTCCAAAGAAAAGATGGTTTATTACCTAGACCTGCTTCCATAATGGTTGTCTCCGGGTAATATCGACTCTTTAAAACTCGAGTTGCGAGCGACGTTGGATTGGACATTAATCTCCATACTTGTTTACCAAGTAATGTCGTATTAAATTTTTCTATATCTCGGAAACCCAATCCTCCTTCTCTCTTTGGCAGACTTAGACGTTTCCAATTGATGTAATGTAAACCACACGTGTTTAGTCCTTTACTCCACCAGAATATGGCTAGAATTCGATTGATATCTTCACAAATGCCACGCGGTAGTTTAAAACAGTTCATAGTATATACAGGGAGAGCCAACATCACTGTCTTCAATAAAATTTCCTTTCCTGCGTCAGACAGATAACGGAATGTCCAATTCTTTGTTTGGTGTTCAACCTTATCAACAATGTATTGAAATATTTCTTTTTTCCTTCGATCGAAAAGCTTAGGTAATCCAAGATATTGACCATTATCACCATCGTTATGTATATTAAGTATACGCCGAAGTCTTGTTTTGATTGTAGGGTGTACTTTCCGCCCAAAAGTTATCGATGATTTATGTAAATTGACAGCTTGTCCCAAAACTTCTTCATAGCGTTTGAGTATATTCGTTATAGTGGTACACGAACGCTGATTAGCATAACAAAAGAAAAGTGCATCATCCGCAAATACTAAATGATTAATCGTTGGCGCGGTAGAGCTAATCTTCATGCCTTTTAACTTGTGCTCCCTACTAGCTTTCTGTATCATATGGCTCAAAAATTTTCCACAGATAATGAACAAATATGGTGATAGAGGGTCACCCTGGCGAATACCTCGTGTAGGCGTGATTGAACCAATAAGAGAACCATTAATTAAGGTGGAAAAGGTAACCGTCTCTACACAAGACATGATCCAGTGAATCCACGTATCGCAAAAACCCATATGGAATAATGTGTCACGCAGGAAATCCCATTCCAAGCGATCATATGCTTTAGAGATATCCGTTTTAATGGCCATGTAAGATTTGGACCACCGCTTACGGGATTTCAAAGAATGCAATAATTCATGAGCTATCATTACATTATCAATAATATTCCTCCCCGGTGTAAAGGCCGCTTGTTCTTCACTAATAATATGTGGAAGAACATTCTTCAAGCGATTTACAAGGATCTTCGAGATTACCTTATACCGTACATTGCATAGGGCAATGGGGCGGAAGTCCGACATCAATCTCGGAGAATCGATCTTTGGGATTAAGCATATATGACTATAATTAGTGTCAATCGGTAAATTACTGGTTGTGAAAAAATCACGCACCGCATCACAAACTTCATCTTTAATATCCGGCCAAAACTGCTGATAGAAAGCGCCTGTTAGTAAATCTGGTCCTGGAGCTCTATCAGCTCCAATATCGAACATAGCGGTCTTTATTTCCTCATTAGAAACTGGTTTTGTAAGGCATATGTTCATGTCTTGGGACACTCTAGGTTGAAATGATTCAAAGACATCGGAATAGTTCCTATCCGGAGATCTAGTCGTTTGAAATAAAGATGTGAAATAGTTTGTTGCAGTAGTACCAATTGCCAAATCACCCCTACTAATGTCGCCATTTGAATCTTCTATTGCAAGCATGCGGTTCCGTGATAATCTCTGTTTAGTCGCAGCATGGAAAATCGAGTATTACGATCTCCTGATTTAATCCATCTTTCTCGGCTCTTTAAATGCCAATATTGCTCTTCCTCATTATAAGCTGCATTAAGATCGTTCCATAAGCATTAAATTTCTGTCGTTGATAATGTGCCTTGTGAGAGTGCATGATCTAAAGACTGCTTGAGGTGTTGTATCCTAATGGCAGCATTCGTTTTGTTTGTTCTTTTCCATTTAGATATTGACCTACGACAATTCCGTATCCGAACATCCAGAGGAGTTGATCGAGGCGAAAGTTTCCAGGATTGTAAAACGGTATCACGAAAGCCTTCTTTTTGGAAATGACGGCGATCATATCGAAACCAGCCTCTTCGATGTCCTGTAGCAGCATCACATGTAATAATCAAAGGTCGATGATCTGACCCCTGAAATGGTAAAAATTCCACAAGTGCTGAGGGAAATGAAGCAAGCCACTCGGAGTTAGCCATGGCATTGTCTAAACAACACCATACTTTATGTGTGTGTCTTTGGCCAGTCCATAAAAAGCGATCACCACTTGATTTGAGGTCATGGAAGTTACAAGAACATATCATTCTTCGAAAAGAGTGGAAAGAATGTTCGGCACGATGTGGTCCTCCACGTTTTTCTGCATTGGATCTTATCTCATTGAAGTCACCGCAAATTAACCAAGGAGAATGTCGATTAGTGGATAATCTCTCTAGCTTTTCCCAAAGATAAGGCCGGCTAGCTGGGTTTGGAGGACCATATACGAATGACAAATAAAAAGAAAGACCATTACATTCAACTTGAAAATCAAACAGATTTGGAGATTGATACAACACCGAAAGTGAAAAGGACTTTTTCCATAATACTGCTAAACCCCCACTTATACCATGTGGAGGGACTGTTACATAGTTATCATAGCCTAAAGTACTGCAAAGATCACAGATCATATTGTCTTGTTGTTTTGTTTCGGAAAGGCAGATTATGTCCGGGAGATACTTCTGATATATCTCCTTAAGACGTCGAACTGTCAAGTCATTGCCCAGACCTTGACAGTTCCAAACGGTTGTGATCATGATTGTTCGGGTGGTTTAGGAACCACCGAACCTTGAATCTTTGTGATGTTATCGGAATTTGGAGAATTAGCTTCATAAGAGACTCTTGTACGAGTAACCGAATGAGAAGAAGAAGGAACATCAGAAGCATCAGCAAACTTACGCTTCTTTGGCGGAGAAGTGAGTTGCTCAGTGATCATTGGAACGTCAGAGGGATCAACATGTTGTGGAGAAGGATTTGGTGATCCACGGCCATCATTAACAGGACCATTCGCAGCTTCAGGTGGAACGCTTTGCTCACCATTATCATGAATTTCTTCAATCACCACGCCAGAATTTGTAGCATTTGGAGGCACATCATCACCGTCTTGGTCGTTATCACTATCAGAAGAAGGAGGAGGACCACCATTTTCGATTAAACATGCTCCTGTGTCATGAGTTAACATGCCACAAATCTCACAGAATCCACGTAAACGCTCATACCGCAGCCGTAGAAGAGTGTCCGTTCCACGAACAAACTAGAAATTACGTTGAAAGCAGAGAGGAATATTGATGTTACAAATTCAACTCTGGATGCAGCATCAGTTGAGTAATTTGTAGCAAGGAGAGGTCCAAGAGCATGACCAATGTGAGTAATCACATTTTGAGTGAGATATTGGAAAGGAATACCACGTATCTGCACCCAAAATGGAATAAGATTCAACATGTGAGGAAGCAAGGTTGGAGACCATCTCTGCAACACTAACATGCGATCAGCGAAAGACCAAGGGCCACGTCGGAGAACTATTTCCTTCAATTCTTCTGTAGGGAAAATGAACTGGAAACAACCATTGTCGATTGTTCGACCGTGTACCATTCCTTCAACGCCCCACGCACGAGGCATATTGGCAATGATCGCACGAGGGTTCTGCCGGCGGGGTATGGTCGGACGTCCCACGATCACATATCGGTGCTCTGCTTCTGCCTGAGACACTATTTCCGTTGGCAAAACAAAGGATGGTACATCGGAACCAATGTTTAAGTCTTGCATCGTTCTTCGTAAATTGGATGCCATGAGAAATGTAAATGATGAAAGCCCTTTGTATCGAAGAGATTGAAGGTCAAGAGAGAACCAGTCGAGCAAATGATTGTAGAAATTGATTTTGGAATTGAAAAATTGGGATTTATAGAAGGGTCTCTCCAACATCGGGGAGGAATTGACATCACGATATAACAACCATATCGTGGGTATAGCCACACCAAGACGTGGGAGAGAGCCCACTTCGGTGATGAAAACCAGAGTAACCGTAAGCGAAAGAAACGAGAAATCGAACCGCTGTGATATCACCTTTTTTATCGCCCTTGACATTTTTAATTTTTCCCTTTAACCAATCTTTTTATTATTCTGTTTTGAGATTTATAGTTAATTTTATGATTTGACTTTCTTATACTTTTATTTTATAGATAATTTGATAGGTAATTTGATGTATTTTTTACATATATATATATAATATGATTTGCGTCTATTTGCCGTCTCCGTAACTATAGATTTTTTAGTTTTACCGTTTCCCATACCGGTCTCCGCTCCCATATCCATATCTATTTATGTTTCTGTTTCCATTTCAGTGCAACATAGCCAATCAAACCCCAAACACGAGGCATAGCAGAAAGTATTGCTCGAATGTTCTGATATCTCAGAATGGTTGGCCGTCCCATCACAACAAAACGGTTGCTTGTCGCTGCCTGATTAACCACACTTGACGGAAAAGTGAAAAATTCCTCTCCCATCCCCAAATCCAAATCCGAAGAACCCTGTAGATATTGTTCAACATTTTGAAAGGGAAATTTGTATAGCGAGTGAACTGTTTTGTGGGCAAAGCAATGTGGCAATTGAAAAAAACTGATGACAACAAATGCCTTAGAGCAATATAATGGGTCTCTCCAGGAAGTTCATGGAGAAAAGGAAACAAGGTTCGCAAGAAATGGGGAACGCGTAGGTAACCGTCAGGCCAAGGAAATGGGCACTTCCCCACTCTCCATCGCCGGTCAAAATCCGGGAAATCAACAATTTCGTGAGAATTTGAGTAATTGACTATCGCCTTAGCGATCGCCATAGCTTTTAAACCCCATTTTCTTATTCAAGTAAAGGTACACTAGTTAAGGAAAGAAATGAATAATAACTAAGTAGATGAAGAAAACATTTTTGTACGTGTATAAAAAATAGTTCTTGTTTTGGTATTTGTGTATATTATGTCGCTGATGTCACTTGCTTTACCCGGTGACTATTACCACGCCTTAATCTTCTGTTATTACCGTTACTCGTCCTTGTGTTCCTCGACCTCGATGATGACGACGGATCGATCCAGTTTTTGTCTTCTTCCACCGCTTTGTTCCATCGTTCTTTAAATGTTTGAAGCTCCCATGTCGATTGTCTCCTTATCTATTTGTTTCATCAAACCACACATAACACTACGATTCTTAGTTTTTTCTTCTTTATTCAACACATGACGAAGAAGGATTTGACCGAGAACTCACCTCGGTTCTTGAATCAAAGGTTGTATGACCTTGTCTCTTCAAATATCGATGACAAAGAATCATAAAAGTGTGAGCCTTTTTAGTTACCAAATGAATTGGAAATGATGAATGTTTAATTAAGACTTACTCTGGTCCCAGCGTCACGACCTGTGGTCTGCAGAGATTATTGAAACAACAGTTATGTAAAAACAACGTTTGGGGTCATACATACGGATCAAAGCAAACTCTTTTTGGTTTTAATACCTTCTTCTCAGAATGAACAGTTTCACCTAAAGTTTGAATGCCTTGATGAAAGATATACTCACTATCCACAATCCCTACGTTTCTTGATCTGTCTCCCTACAACATTCAAAACCCGGATATTGTTCGTACATTGCAGAAAGATCACCTGTACCAAATGATAATTGTAATTTATGAAGGTATAAAATAAACTAACCTGCGCGCAATACCCAAGTTTCATATCCATTCCCCATCCATGAACCAAATCATTCTACAAAAACCAAAAAACTTCCTCAAGTGAAAACTACTTCAGGATCAGATTATCAACTGATCAAGTGAAGCCTAACCTGTATAAGATTCCAAGTGCACAACCAAGCAGCTTTTGAAAATACTGGAGCCATTCCTTCAACAAATCTACAATATCGGATACAGAACAAAGTATATCAATATACATATATATACTCAAGAAATTATTCATAAACCATTACCCTGTGCAAGGAGGATCTTCGCTAACATTAGAACACTTTTTATTGCCTCTTTTGATGATAACTCTCCTGTTTTTTCAACATCATTTATTAAATTTGTATCAACTGCATTAATAACCAAGACAAACAAGAAACCCCTATTGAAATTTTTGAACCTATGAAATTTCTTTGTTCTAGAACGGAGTGTGATTTTATGGTGTATTTCAGTTGAGTTATGGTCCAAAGCTGGTTGAGATATCTCGAATCCCTCTGATTTAACTATCTTCAAATATCTGCACAAAATGATGTTACACTCACTTACATGAGGTTCACGAGAAGATTAAGAGAAAAACAAATTACCTCTCTGGTCTGAAATTTTCAACTCCAAGATCCTCGTCCCAAAGAAAAATATAATCATAAATGGAAACAACATCCGGATGGAGAAATCGTTTGGCAAACCACCTATAATATTCAATAGAGGGAATTCATTAGAGGGATTTCATAAACCAATGTCAGGCAATTGAACTTCTAAAAGAGACTTTGTTTCTATGGTGCTTTCTTTCTATAGATGGAGGATGCCCTTAGACTATACTAAAAAACCTAACAAAAACAAGTAATCATCCGAGTCATGAGGAAGATAGCTACCATTTTGTCTGGTTTTGAGCAACTATATGTATGGCCTTGGAACTCCACTCTAGATCCCACCATTTATCCATATGTCCATCGTAATGGAAAAGAACTACTGTGAAATTCGCCGGAAGAAACTGAGACACAAGAGCTAAGTTAAGAGGAAACCTCAGTTTTTTTTATGCTTGGGATGAGGATCAACTCATCAAAATTTGATATACAGTACCTTATTCACAATGGCGTCGACATTACCCTTTTGCTTAATTCCTACGGGTATTGCCAACAGGTTACGGCTAGTCATTTCGACACCCTGTGTGTAATAATATCACAAACAAACGTCAGAAACTCCCTCTAGCTACAGAGATATTGGATTATATAGTTCCATGATTCTTGATGCAAAAAGCTTTAACCTTTGACCTCAAACTACTTCTAGACCAGAGAGGTTTTAACTCAAGATCTGATCTAGGGTGTATGATTCCACGAGGCAAGCCTCTTAATTTATCGTTAACTACTTCAGATTCCTGAACACCAATCACGAGTGAACTTTTAACATTAAACCGAGTATACGCAACAAGTGAAAAATATAAGTTGACTGAGTATCAAAACGTTACCTTTGCCATATCAAAAGGATAATCTGCATCTTCCATCTGAACAATAGAAGTAAGAAAAAAAGTTTTAAGTAATTTATCAAATAATCAAATCGCCACATCGAAAGACATCAACCCGATACAACTAGTTCCAACAGTACAACCTGTGTCTGTTCGAATTGAATATTAGTGGTCTTATACCAGAAGATCAAAAGAGCTGTACACATAAGAGCCAGAAAAGGCTTCATTTTCCACCCGGATTTACTCTGCAATTTACAGAAACTCAAAGCTAATAATCAAAGCAGAAGACAATAAGCAGAAATATGAAGATCAAGGTTCTCTAAACTAAAACAAAACTTACCACTTCTTGAGCATTGTTGTTTCTTTTTTTAACAAGTGACTTCAATGATTTGATCGACTTCATATATGGCAAACCATTTTCCATAACTTACTTTTACAATCTTCCCAAAGCATCAAAATTTGATACACAATCAAACAGACCCACCTAAGATCTAATTTTGCAAGAAAATAAATTTAAGACCACTGCATGATGCTTAAGTACATCAGTCTTTAAGAAAATCAGAAAACTCACAAAACTCCACCTGCCTTAGTATTCTCCCAAAAACAGAGAATAAGACAACTTAACGCAGAGCTCACTGGTCTCTAAATTTCACTCTCATAGGCTGATTTTAAGACCAGTGCATGTTGCTTAAGTACATCAGTCTGAATATCCAAAGGAAAAAGTTATCACTTCTATAACCAAATTTAAAATTAACAAATTAGAGAACTACTTCACGCTAATAGCAAAGCACACACAAGCGTGAAATCAGAGTATTCAGATAATCTATTGCATAAAAAGTGAAAAAAAAAACTGGAATATTTTCCAGGAAATCAGCAATAAATCAAAATTGAAGCGGCAAGTTTTGTAACAGAGCAACAGGAGGTGGCTTCTCTCAGGTTTTACTAAACTCACATAGAAGACGAGGAATCATCTGGGCCCCTAGAAACCGAAACGGCTAAGCAATTTTTTAAAGACCATAATACAAAATTAGGAAGAGAAAAAGGGAAATATTTAATTGTTATAGATCTAAGAAGAGTAATTACTGTTTATTATTATCGACAAAAAAAAGCTCTCATTGATTGCTAATTTATTGACAATAACAGAGATCATTAAATTCAAACCTCTCTGTTTACGAAGATACAGAGAGATGAAGAGAATAGAATCTAGAAAGGTCAATAATGAAAATTATGGCAATAGTAATGAGAAATTATTTGAAAGATAGGATCTTTAGTTACAGGGGGCGACAATTTTAGAGACACTAGAAGAAAAAAAATGAAACAGAGGAAAGAAAAATCATGAATTAGAAGAGACCTAAGAGAAAACCTGAAGCATGCAGAATCACTGTAATGAAAGTAGAGAAGAACCAGCTCAGAGAGATAGAATCAGAAGAAAAGAAGAAGAGTTTTGATTGCTTTGCATGAAAGTAAAACAAAACATTGGGGACTTTTTATATAGCCACGATAAAATTTGTATCATTCAATGATCTATCGATCGATTGAAACGAAACGAAACTAAACCTAATAACAGATATTTTACTTGAATTTTGGAAAATTAAAATAAAAATAAGTAAAAAGTGTGAAAAGCAACAACAATGTCAGAAAGGCAAAGATTATAGAAGCGACTCGTGTCCTACTCCTGTTTTAAAAGGTTGACAAATAAGGAGTATATAAATATATATATTAGAAAATTAGACTTTTTAAATTTTAGATTTGGTTACCGAAATACACAAGATGATTTATTTATTTTTATTTTTTTTAAAGAAAACTAATACTAAAAAAGAAGGAAATTCCATGTTTTGCGTTCTTCCATAGTATTATTATAACTTGGTTTGGACAGAAGTGTCTTGCAGTTTACTCTTGACGTAATTCCAAAACCCAATAAGCTTCCATTTTTTTGTTCTTCTTCTTGATTTCTGCAACCATGGTTGGTGACTCACTATGACGTCATGTGTTATGCACTGGTAGATAATATTTATTTGTTTTATTTATTTATTTATAGTTTGATTTGTATGTATAAATTTATTAGTTATTTAATTATATATATGTATGATATATATATGATATATTAAAAATAAATTTACAGTGATCACCGGTATTTGTTGTACACGAAATATATATTTTATTTCTGTTTACTTGAATTTTGATTCATTACAATTTTACATATAAAATTTTTTGACTTGTGTCATTTATGTTTTGACTCATGTTTATTTATGTTTTAGATTTGTTTATAACTTAATTTTTAGACCCGTATTTATTTAGAGTTTTGAACTTGTATTTATTTACATTTTAAGATATATGTTCAATTTTGTTGTGTTATATATTATCGATAGAACACATATTTTTATTTATTAATATCATAAGTAATTTATCAAGTATACTAGATGATGTCTCGTGCTATGCACGGGTAAGTAATATTTGTTTCTTTTATTTATTAATTTATGGTTTGATTTATATGTGTAAATTTATTAATTACTAAATTATATATATTTGATATATTAAAAATGAATTTATAGTGATCACCGGTATTTCTTGTACACAACAATAGATTACTTTTTATTTTATTTTATTTCTGTTTACTTAAGTTTTGATACATTACAGTTTTACATATAAATTCTTTTTGACTTGTGTCATTTACATTTTGACTCATGTTTTAGACTCGTTTATAACTTAATTTTTAGACCCGTATTTATTTAAGGTTTTAAACATGTATTTATTTATGTTTAAAGATCTATATTTAATTTTGATGTGTTATACATTATCGATATAACATATATTTTTAATTATTAATATTTTAATCAATTCAGCAACTATATACTAATATAAATCTATGTGTAATTATTAATATATTTATAGATTAACAAAACTGATATTTAATGTAACTAATATAATTTTTAGTTTTTGAAAACTTGAAAGTTGATATCATTAGTTATTTAGTTTATATAAATGATCATAGCATTAGTTATTTCGTTTTGTTATCTTATAATTAAAAAATATATTTATTTATATTTTCTATATATAAGTAATATTTTTGTAAAAAATTGATTTATGTCCTGCATATTTATATTGAAATTATAGATTTTCTGTTTTTATGTCTTATATATAACAAATATATTTATTTTTAACAATTAATACTTATAATCAAATATATATATATATACATATTTTAGTAAATATATTTATTCAAATTTTTATTGTATATAAAATTTATAAGATATATAATGTCTTTTATATATATAATAAATATTATTATTTTTTAATAATTAGTACTTACAATCAAAAATA
>OVBA01005388.1:0-20028 GCA_900406435.1 Lepidium aucheri
AACTGAGTGATCCTCGCTAGCGAACCGCGAGGTAGCGATCCGAGTGTTGAGTGAGTTCTTCTCCTTAGCAGCTAGCTTTGATATTTTAGCTCCATTTTAGGCTCCTTTTTGCTCCAATATCTAGGAAAACTCCAAAACTCCAAATGCAAATGCAAAAAGTGCAAAACTAACCTAAATNAAGGGAAACTAGCTAAACGGATACGAAAACAACCTAAAACAGTACTCTAAAATCATTAAAAATCACACTTATAAGAAGGACCAAGAACACTATAATCAATGTGATTTCCATCACTAGTTGGGAATGAACTCATTTATCCCTATCAAGAAGAAACTACTGAGTTAAAAAGAATATTTGAGAGAAAACATAATATAAAGAATGACGGATCAAGATACCAAACAGAAAACAAAAATTAAGACAAATATACAGCTTTTATTACGATTCATAAACTCAACAAACATTTACTTGGGGATTAAAATTATAAAAAATTTATAACACATACCTCTTCATCATACTCAAGACATCTAACACTGTCTCGTATGGAACTTATCTCAACCAAAAGATAAAAGTTTATTTGGACCTATGAAACATAAAACATAAAAAACAAATAACCTCATCAACTCATATGGAAGGAAGAGCTCAAGAAAGAAAATACCTTATCAACTGAAACACATAATTGAATAGATTTCTCACTTTCAAAAAACCTTTGATTGAAGGACCTCAATTACCTATCATTCCTAGTTAACAAAGGAGGGAACTCATTTGGGGCAGAGAATGAATATGGAGGATGAGCATAACTAAGCTTGACAAGTGAGGAGGAATTGAGCCCAAAATCTTCAAAAATTACTGTTTGAAATTCTTGAAAACTGATGTCTTCATCAAAAATACAAAGAGAAGCTCCCCTATGAACATTAAAGTTGAATTTCTAAAGAGAAGAGTGTGTGTAATCCACACTCCAAACACACAACACAACTCAGTCATAGCAGCTGAAAAAGATAATTGTAAGAGTGAGGGAAAGAAGAAAAAATAAGAGAAAAAAGTTTCTAAAATGATTCAAAGATTACAAAACAATGAAGAAAAAAAAGACTAAATCATTTGTTATAATTTTACAAGGTTTAATAAGATAGCTTACAAAACTGTTTAAAACCTATATGAAGAAAAATAGACAAAAGTAGTTTTGACTTTTGTTACGCTTCATAAACTAGTTTGAATTTTATAAGGTTTAACAAAATAGCATATAAATATGAATAAACTAAATACATCAAGAAAAAAAAAGATGAAGAACATATGAGAATATGAAAATCAAGAAATCAGAATGAATAATCTATGAATCTGAACATTAAAAATACGAAATTGAGTCAAAGTTACCTGATTGATAGCGAAAATAACAGCAAAGAACAAAAATCTGAGATTCGCAAAAGCAGATCTCGAAATTTCAAATCTCATAAACAAAAATTGTAAAATTACGGAACAAAATTGAAATCGAAATAGAAACAGAATTTGAAAATCAAAGTAAGAATATGAAGAGAGAACGAAAAATCAAAATCAAAAACACACACCTTCACAGAGAACGAAGACGCAGAGAGAAAGAAGAGAAGAAGAAAAGAGAAAAATACTAGAGGCAAAAAAAAAATATTTTAGAAAAAGTTGGTTTTGTTAAGGGATATTGAGTAAAAGATGCATGGATGAAAAGTTATTTTTGAAAAGGTGTATTAGAAATAGAGCATTATTGGTAAATTCTCTTAAATATTAGTTATATATTGTGATTTTGAAATTTAGATTTGTTTAGACATCATAATATAAAATTACCTATTTATTAAATTTTTTATGCATAATCATAAATTATATTTATAATAATATTTTATTATTAATTTTAGTTACTATGAAATAGTTATTTAAAAATGTAAATGTTGGTAAAAAGTTGAATATATATATATATATTCCTATTTATATTTAATAAATATATTTTAAGATGTAATTATAATTTAAGATAAAATTTTAAATTCAAAACTAATCTTTAGAATATAAAACTAATATAAAAATATTAATATTATATTAATGTGACACCAATAAGAACATAAAAAATAATAATACTCTTATGAATCTCTCAAAATATAAAAAATATTAAATGTATTAATATTATATTGATAAGGGATTCACATGAGTTTCACTCATTAAAAATGCTCTAAAAGGCAAAACTAGTGTGGTTATTTTGAAATAGCATTTATTTTTATATGTAACTAATTTATAGTATGACTAGAATTTTGCATGTGCATATAAAACTATATGAATATGGTTCTAATTTTTCTATGGTGTGATACTCGAGACAAAACTACTCTTCACCCCCTTTATTGCATGTGGTGTCTTTGGCTGCCAGGACGGCCTATCTTCGATAGCTCTCATTCTTCTCGTCAATCTTTTCTCCTTCTTCTTCTTCTCCTTCTTCTTTCTTTTCTACTTTACCTTTTTCTTTTTCTCCATCTTCTTTTTTTCCTTATTTTCTTCTTCTTCCTCTTCAGATCTCTGTCTGTCGTCTTAGAAGAGGTTTTGACCTACATCCTCCTCTTAACCGGTTTCTTATTTCGAAGCAAAGTCAGCTGGTTCTTGTTTTCAGAACACACTCGTCGGTTGTATACCAGTTAGATCTCCTTCCACATGTTTTAATGCTAAATTCGACAATCAATAGGACTCAAGTGCTACTCTTCATCTCTTATCCTGACAAGTATGATGGAGAGTATACAACACTGCCGCAATAATGGCGTTCTCTTCATGCAGCCGTTGCTAAAGTTCTCATAGCTAGAGCAAACTGCCTTTTTCTATTGCTCTTAACTGGGCCTTTGTGTATTCCATTAGAAATAGAGTCTGTCCATTGGACTAGAAGTCTTTAACGGTACTTCAAAATTGTCTTTCTAATTATATTAGTGAATTGGACCTTTGAAGACAATGCCAAGTTCATGAGCTTTAGAGTAACATTTGTCTCCCAACTTTTGAGACAACATGTCACCTAATATCAAATAAATATTTTATTTTATTTAATTCAAATAAAGTTTCAAATCTTACATAAATTGCTTAATTAAAACATTGAAATAAGAAAAGTAACAAAAAATATCATTAAAAGAAGGAAAATAAAATCCAAAAATAAATAATTTCACATAAAATAGGAGATTCGAACTAGTTATTCACGAACCTCGATTTGTAGAAAAGTGAGAAAAAGAGGGGTAAGCATAAATACTCAGTGAAGAGATTTCTTATGTCTAGTGAGGCTTTAAGCTCTAGCTTAATTAAAATAAGTCTATCATAATCACATAGACAAAGCATATACAACTCGTGTCTTTTAATGAGTTGTACCAAATATGTTGGTCCGTGCGTAGCAGCCAAGTTTACGTACATTGACTCAACCATCCTCTAGATGGATTCAGAACCCTTAGTTGGGAGACCAAAGCCCAAAGCTCAATCCTCTCTAACTCGTCAGTAATTTTTAGACTGAAGCGTTCCTGTCGGCCCACTTCAGACCATCTGTTTTTTCTATGTAGATTGCTGGCCTGTAACTAATTATTTCTTTCACGTCACCACTATTTAAAAGACAACTCTAAACACTCTTTCAAATATTTTATTTTCTTTAAAAAACAACTTAAAGATATCTCATATCTCACGAGATGCCACAACATAATAATATTCCAATATGTAAATATATTTATTTTTTCTATATTATATTTCAAACAACTATCTTATTTTCAAACGATCATAAAATTCCTAAAATTATTAATTATATAATATAATATTTGTTACATTATTTTTAAAAATATTTTAATATCTAAATAGACTAACTCTAACTTAAATAAAATAGTAAGACTCACAAATTACGTTATCACAAATTACGTTATCACCTTATGGAATCTTGAGAGAGATCTTTCCAGACCTGGAAAAATCATGATCAGAGGATTACAGACTTGTTTTCTTACCAGATTGAGGCTTCGATAAGTGGCTTTGTGAATTCTAGCTACGAAAATCGTAACTCGAGATTTCTATATTGAAAATATGAGGAGAAAAAGGCTTTAAAAATAAAAGGAAATAAGAGAGGTATGGTGAAGACTAGGTATATGGTTGAATTTTTCCTCTACTTCAAATTCAGATTATCACTCTTAATGAGCTTTATGGACCACGAATTTGGTTCACAATTTCAGATTTAGATCTCGCATTTAGTCAGATTATTTTTGAGTTTAATAATGGGCAGCTGTAGTTGGGCTTTGGTACTTCCACATTTTCAAATTCTTTTTCTCCGAATTACGTATGTTTTGTAATTTGAGAGGACGCAATTATATATTTGGGTTCTATGCAGAATTTTTTTGGATTAAGACCTTATTCTAGACTAATTCGCTTTGGGTTGAGTTTTGTTCTTATTTATCCTCTTCTTGGGTAAGATCTGTTTCCCAAAGCTTCTCTATTTTGGAGAAGTATCTTCAAAGTTCAAGACCATGGAGTCTAAAGAGCCCTCTCATGTGTTTACCTTCCCTCCACGACAATAGAAGAAGGAAGATTCTTGGATTGTTCAAAGCTTCTGGTATGCACTTTCATAATCTATCCATATTATCCAAAGCGTTTGAGAATTTCTCCTCTTGGTATTGTTTTTTATGGTTATGCCTTGTATGACTATATTTTGTATGACTTGTTTCTATTCTGCTGTTGTAACTCAAGACATTTAATCTAATTAAACATAAAAATTTGTTAAAAAATCTAAGATTCTACTCACGCCTTCGAGCAGGTGTTTATAAATTTCGTGAAAAGCATAGTTTTGTTAATTATTGTTAGACCGCTTAAAATAATCACAAATTAGTTGTTCCATAAGACCACCTCCATTGAGGGTTTTTAGAGGGTTTTTAAAGGATTCTTAAGTATTAATTTAATATAATTAAATTAAATAAGAGTTGTTGAGTGTAGAATCATATCTTATTGTAGAGCCTTATGAAATAATAAGAAACCCATACGTGTCACTATCTTATTGGGCAAAGCTTTTTTCCAGAAAAAAAAATAGTCACGACGCTTCTTCTCATTTTGGTTTTCACGAAAACTTTGCCAGTTGCTTCTCCGGTGATGGTGGCGATGATCGGAATGACAAAATCAGAGTGATTGTTTCCCAAATCGTTGGAGTTTTTTCTCTTCTAAACACCAAGATACGATTTTGTAAACTTTTAATAGTTATGGTTGTTTGATTTTTGCTATTAAGGTTGTTTGATTTTTAAAATTAGGGTTCTTCGATTGATGTCAATTGGTACTTCGCCATGGGAACAAAGTGTTTAGCTCTGGGTTTGTTTATGTATCTTGTTCTATCAAGCCTCTATGAAGTTCCTTGCCAGGTAATAGACATGAGAGTTTTTCTTTAATCACATATATATATTTTATAACACATGACGAAATTCTATGATTGATTCAGATACAAACGCATTTGACTTTTTGGTTTTAGGAAGAAGGAATTGGAGGTCTGGGTTTAGATCTAATTGAATGGGAATATCAAATCAAGTCTTAAGTAATATAGAATCTTAGAAGAACATGAATCTCTTGAAGTAACCAGTAAATGATATTGGTTGCAGCCAATGTCAATTTTCTCCAAGGCAATTAAGCAGCAGATCAACGTAAGACGACCTCTCTCTCTTTCTCTCGTCTTTCTTTTCTTCTTCTAAAATTAGGTTTTTGATCTAATCTCTGAGTTTTGTTTGAAATCAGCTGACACTGATTTAAAGATTTTCTGCAGAGCCGTGTACTCTTAATCTCATGGTTGTTTGGATTTACAGTTAGGAGCTATAACTGATGTAGCCGATAAGCGTTCAAGTATGTTGGACCATATTGAACTTGAATTCGAAGGTAAGTGAAAATACTTCCTCTGTTTTTTTAAAACTCATAGTTGATGATTATGTTTCTGGATGAAGCTTAGATCAATATTGGACTTTTCTTTTGTATTGTTTGTTGACAGCACATCTTGATGAACTTAAGCACTCTTCATCTTTAATCGTATCCTTTCTACTAAGACATTGTTCTTATGCTGTTTTGTTGTTTCAGCGGCTAGGAGGCATAAGATGTTAGAAGCCATTGATCGCGAGTTTGAAGGTACCTCTTTTGATAACTATGCCTTGCTTTAAGTTATGCTTTTAAAACTACTCTCTGTTGTTAATAGATTCTTAAATACAAAGAGTTATTTGCAGCTGCTGCAGCTGGATTTGAACAACTCAGAATTGATAACTCCACTCAAGGGGAAGATGATGAACAATGTAACAAACCACTCTTCCTTCAGCACTTGCTACGACCTTACCAGAATCAATGATGAAGAACATGGTAAAAAAGCCTCTTGTATTTTGTCTTTCGAAGCCTTTTCTTCATTTAGAGAGCCAGATTTTCTTCTCTTGTTATAGCTGCAAAGAGACAAAAGATGTTCGAAGAGATCGAAAGAGAATCCGAAGGTATTTTGAAACGTATATTTTGTATGCTATTAATTCTAAAAATGCAAAATAATTATGTTTTTGTAAAATATATCTTTGCAATAAATTTTACAATTACAGGAATTTTTTTTTAAGAACCCCAATTAGGGGTTCTACCATTGGAGCCCCAAAAAAATTAAAATCAATACAAGAGTTCTTAACTTGTAATAAATTATTATTTCCATTTAAAAAATGTTAAAAACCCCTATTGGGGTTCTAATGAATGGAGATGCCCTAAGTGGTTGTATATATTTGGTACCATATTACAATGTGTATGGGTTTGTTCTTCTATGAAATGTCTGCCAAGTTATACAGAGGAATCGACCTAAATGCTTATATATTTAGATATTTAGAAGATAACGTCTCTTCAGCATATCATATTTTCCTATGGGATTATGAGGTTAGAAGGTAGTTTTTCCGTATACACATGAATTACAACTAAAACTTCATGTACTTTTTAATTTTTATGAGTATTCGTTTTTTTGTTTGTTTTTTTTTCTTTTTGTAGTTTTTGTTGTTTGTTTTGGATCAATATACAGTATTCAGTAAATATAAAAATATAATGTAGACAAATGATTAAGTAAGTATGATAAGTCAAATATTAAATGTTACCAATAAGTACGATAAGTCATAAATATCCTATACTATCTCCTTGTACTTCGAGGTTGAAGTAGAAGAAGTTGATGTATTGGTATGACCACTTGGAGATGACCAACATTAATAGGATGTGCATTCTAAAGCCTAAAGATCATTACAGAGTATAGAGTGTATAATTTAGAGTTCAATTTCTTCGAAAGATCCATGATGTAAGCGAATATAATTCGCCCCAGATTAAATTTCAGCTTGCCGATGATCTGATTCATACGAATGAGACGCTTTTGTTGGACATAAGCTCAATTAAGCGTTGGATACTAGTTCTTACAACAAAATCTGTATGATATTTGTGCTCACCTGAGAAATCTTCTGATGCATTAATATCTTGGAGTTTGTTTTCTTCTCGTCAATGAATGACAAAGCCAAATTCTCACCGCACATATTCACCCGATCATATTTTACTTCCCTTTCACTGAGATTTGGTAATCAAAACAATCCATTGATCTTCTCAGCTAAAAACTCATACACATGGCCCCCAACAAAAATGTTAAGAACAGTTGTTTCTACCTTAACAGATAAGACGTTTGCCCAGAATTCAATAACCACAAACAAAATATGATCAGCATGCAGAGTCACAATAGAAAGCAATACAGCATCCTTAATCGAAGTCTTAATCGTTCCATTCTTAGAAAAAGATATAAAAAAAATTATGGAATGTGGTTCTTAGATAGAAGTACCTAATATTGTGAATAGGCGTCTACAGAATTGAAGCGTGAATCATCAAAAGGAACATGTGATGAAGGAGACTGTTGAGATACTTTTCTAGTCTTAACACTAACTTGTTTCTTTTTCAGATCCAAGTTACGCTTACAAAGACATGAAAAGATAGTATGATATACTATTGGACCTATATCATCTATATTGTCTATATCTCCGATTAAATAAACCACATTTGTCGACTGAGTATCAGACAAACTTGTAGTAAGAAACACTGTTGAAGAAGCAAGAGAATTATTGGATTGCGATACGACATGTAAATCTAAGACATGTACATTCTAAGACAACATTTTCTTGAGCTAATTACCAATAAGACATGTAAATCTGGATTGCGATTATTGAATAAGCTACTAAATGTTTGATGATATAACTAAATAAACATATTCATCAATACTTCTATTCAAAAATATAGTTTTGTATGTTCATTATTATCTATAATATCGAAACACTTTTGCACAATGGCTTATGTGTGTGTTTTTGTATTTCAGAAGATATGACTATAAGTAATAAGTATCAAAGAATCTACGGATTGTAGGCTACAAATAGAAAGGTTAGATTTCTTAATCTCCTTTCCGAAAGAGCCATCAAGTCAAAAGGCGCAGGTGTTTATATATTTCATGAAATGTGTAGTTTTGTGAATTATTGTTAGACCGTTTGAAATGATCACAAATAAGTGGTTCTAGAAATGGTTGTATATAGTATGTACATATTATGCAGTATGTGAGTTTGCTCTTTGGTGAAATGTCTATCAAGTTATAAGGAAGGATCGACGTAAGTAATTGTATATTTTGATATTTTGAAGACATACATTTCCTCATAATTGAAAAGGCAATAATATTTCAGTAAGATGTTGTAGATTTTCCGTTTTATTCGTTAATGGAAATAGTCTATATTAATTGCCGTAATTAATGTAAAATACATGTTCGAAAGATTTTTGAATTATAATCGGCAAAGATCATAAAAATGAAAGAAAAATATATCTTTTTGTTTTATATGCATTTTTTTTACAATATTCTAATTGAGAATTATAACTTATACGATTATACTATGTTCTTATGAGAATGGACAGTATGTTTGCTTCAATTTATAAATGATTGGTAATTATATGCAGATTAAGGATCTCAAGTAGAATATTAGAGTGTATATGTAACACCCGAATTCATTAAACCCGCGTACCATGCTTTCTATTTCGGTTTTGGATAGACCAAACACTTAACCAATTCTTGTTCCATTATTCACTAAGTCAAAATTTCGATTATAATGATGTGACAAGCCTAAACAATTCATAAAACTCGGTTCCATTCTTATTTATAACTAAAATTCAAGGTTCCATAAACATCAAGTGATAACATAGCTAATTGAAAATGGTACTAGCATCAAGTTCAATCTTACATAACATAAAAAGGACTCCCAAGTCCCATCCCTAGATCCACCTCCTCTCTGTCATGTCTTGGTCTCGCTCCTATTAGCAGCTTTTTTCGATCATTGGTCGAATCATTACCTACAATCACGCAGATTACATAAGCTAAAGAATTGCTTAGTGGTTCAGTAATCCCGTCCCACTAGGCTATAACCCAAACATGCATTCAATAACAAATCAAATCAAACCAGAAAACAATCACGATTTAAGGTTTGCTCAAACGATTAGTTTAACTACCCGGGGTACATGCGGATCAGCCAAAATAACCTTGAGTCAAGAACAATATTCACAATTATATCATAATTCAGGTCCGAATCCTAAGGTTCACAAATCACGGGTCCGAACACTTGGTTCGCAAGTCATAGGTCATGAACCACACGATTCTCAATCACAATTTCGACCCACATGGTCCTTCCATTCACAATCAATCATTCAACCTAACGATTCTAAGATTCACTTAACCTATTACCAAGCATGGATCTAGGTCAACCTCACGGTCACGAACTCACACGGTTTGCAAGTCACAGGTATTGAACCACACGGTTCTCAATTCATAATATTAATATGTTGGGATTTTAACGCTTTTTAGGACCATTCTTATAGTCATTTTCCATTCATATCATAGCATTTGCATCATTCTAGAGTCCTTTTAGGGCAATTTTCATGTTGTGCACTTGCATACCATACATTCTGCATATGGAGCGGATTTAGGTGTTTTAAGGAGCATTTTGGAGCCAAATGGATGCAAGGAATGGGGCAGGCAAACTTAGGAAGACTTGGATGAACAAAGAAGCAGAGAAACCAAAGTTTAGACTCCCTCGCACCTCAGCCTCGCACTACCAAGGGCGAGGATTGACTAAAGAACCTTGCCTCACACTATTGCCTCGTGTGTAGACCTCGAGGATGACATAAAGACCTCACCCTTGTGGAGAAGATCTCACCTAAAAGCCAAGCCTCGACCTTCTACTCCGAGGACCAAGACCAAAACCACTCCTTGGTGTCCAGGCTCGCGCAAGGACTCCGAGGGCAAGATTTCTGGTTGACCGACTTAGGTCGTTTTGACCATTAGGGTTATGCAGATGACCCTATAAATACCCCTTAATCACTATCTTATAATTTTTATCTGTGGTTTAGCCGAAAAAACTCTCTCTATTTTGTTGTTGCTTTCATTTATGCTTTGATTAACATACTTTGATGTTTATGCTTTGATTTGAATGGAATGATTTTAGATTGATCTTCATCTTTATTTTCTGCTTTTTACTTTATTGTTCTTTATGTTTATGCAAATGAGATCTCCTCTGATCCTCCACTCTCAAGCCATGAGACGTGAGTAGATCCTTGTGGATCTCGAGGATAGGGAGATCGAAGGTGAATCAACTGATTACCTCGCCGTGCAAACATGATCTAACTCTGATTTCTTCTCACATGGCTAGGCTTAAGGCTGGTCTCTCCCTGATCAAGAGAGATCTGATTTGGGCCGTGAACTAATGCTAGTGCCAAGGGAATCGGAGACCAAGTGCCAAGTGAGTGATGGTTTGATCTACCGAGGAGCGATCTAGTATTATGGCTCGACTATTAGATGTATTGGGCTGAACTTTAAGCTTCTGATTTGGTATGATCGTGGCTAGCGATGTAATAGATCAACCAGATTAGTTAGGGATCTTCACCATGAGAATGGGTTGATCTAAGCTTGTCTGGGTTTAGGGATCAGTCTATTTAGCTTGGCAAGGTCGGATCGGCGAGTTTACTGCCAATCAAACCCTCCCTATCCTCTAGATCTATGCTTTTAACCTTAGTTTCTTTCATTGCAATTATCTTCCTCTGTTTTCTATGTGCTTCTCTGTTTTGAATGTTTAAGTTCTGTTTCTATTTTGTCCTCTAGTCTATTTTGTCCTATTAGCTAGATTGCTAGCTCATTAGATAACATAGCCTATCTTCGTGACAGATTGATAGGTTCCTTGAACTAGGAACTAGTAGTAGATAGATTGATTACAAGAAACTCCTTAGTATTGGTTCGACAATTCCCATTACTTACCCTATGCTTCAATGATTTGATCTCTTAAGTTAAAAACCTTGTTATCAAATATCGACCCACATGGTCCTTCCATTCATATTTATTCAGTCAATCCTAACCATTCTAAGATTCCACTTAACCTATTACCAAACACAGATCTATGTCAACCTCACGGTCATGAACTCACCTTTGCCTTAGACTTTTTTGGCTTCCTTTTTACTCTATGGGGTTCAATTTTCCAAGCCTAGCAAAACCTTGAACTCAATTCAACATTTTCCTTGCCTTAATCTGATCTCTCTCTCTCTCTCTCAGCCTCCTTGGAGTTTTCTCTTTCTTATTTTTAGGTTAACTTGTGTGAATTAACCTTTTAGAATGGATTAAGGCTCCTATTTATAACTCTTATGGTAACCTAACCCTAACCCTAATTCATTTAGTTGGACCGGGCTCAAACCCATTCAAAATAATCCAAGGTCCAAAACACATCAACTCTGATCGTTTTACCCCTAGGTTACCCGTTCGGACACATACCTAACCCATGTCCAAACGAGAACCCTTGTCCGAACGTGGACAGCTCATGTCCAAACACAGACCAAACTTGTCCGGACACGGACCAGACCTGTCTTATACCTTACACCTTGTCTAAAATTAGACACAACATGTCCGAACCTCCTAGATTCATGTCCGATCTTGGACCAATCATGTCCAAACGACCATGCGGTCCAAACCACTAGGTTCTATCCAAATCCTAGGTTCTTGTCATAAATTCCGTCCTTAGCTTATTTTTCATGGTTGTGTCTGATTTTGATCATCCCTTAGGCTTCCAGTGCCTTTTCTTGGCCAAAACACACCTCTTGGCCATGTTTGGTTTGTCCGTACGTATCGCGTCCACGTACTGCACCTAGTGCATTCTCGGGTCGCCTGAATTTGGGTATTACAATTCTCCCCTACTACAAAGGATTCGTCCTTGAATCTAAGCTGTGGATGGTCCAACCATATTGTGTCTCAACCAAATTGGGGAAGCTTTCCCTCATTCTAAGTTCCAGTTCCCAATTAGTCTCAAGTTCCCCATCACAATCCCATTCAATTTGCACCATTCGGGTTTTCTTTCTACAATCTACTTTGATCTTTCTATCTAGGATTCAGGCTGGATTCCCTTCAATTTTCAAGTTCTCTCTTAAGTTCCTTGGGGTTCCCTCAAAAACTCGTTCTCCACTTCCTAAACACTTCTTTAACATTAAGACATAGAACACATTATAAAATGTTTCTAATTCTATGCGCAACTCAATCGGTATGCCACTTTTCCAACCCTTTCCAAAACCTTATAAGGCCCCATGTACCTTGGTGACAACTTAGCTGATCGCATAGTCCTTTCCTTTCCTTTATACGATACGGTTTTGAGGTAAACCAAGTCACCTACTTTGAACTCAAGTGCTTTCTCTCTCTTGTCTGCATAGTCTTTTGTCTATCCTGAGTTGCTTTCATGTTGAGCTTAGCCATTCAGATCTTTTTGGTTGTGCCCTCTATGAAGTTTCTTCCGTAGATACTACGCTCCCCCACTTGTGTCCAACATAATAGGGTTTAGCAAGGCCTTCCATAAAATGCCTCATATGGTGACATTTCCAATACTAGCATGGCAACTATTATTATAAGAAAATTTAGCCAAAGATAAGTGTTCTTCCCACTTACCTCCCTAATCCAACACACTTGCTCGCAACGAGTGTTTGGATTGTCCTTTCAGATTGTCCATCCGTTTGCGGGTGGTAGGCTGTATTTGTGTGGACCTTTGTCCCTAACTTAGTTTGAAGAGCTTTCCAAAAAGCTAAAACAAACTTAGTATCCTTGTCCGAGACAATACTTGTGGGTGCTCTATGCAAGCTAACAATCTCTCTTACATAGATCTCGTTCAACCTTTCAGCCCTATCGGTTCTATTGACCGCAAGAAAGTGTGCAGACTTTGTCAACATGTCCATTATTACCCATATTGAATCCTTTTTATCACACATGGGCAATCCTGTGATGAAGTCCATTGTTATCATATCCCATTTTCATTCCGGAATAGGTAAACTTTGCAATAGTCCACTAGGAACTTAGTGTTCAGCCTTAACCAATTGGCAAGTTTGGCATTCTGATATCCACTTAGCCACATCACATTTCATTCCTGTCCAATGATAGTACCTTTTCAAGTCATAGTACATCTTTGTCGATCCCGGGTGGATTACTAACTTAGACCTATGTGCCTCCTTAAGGATTTCATCCTTTAATCCCTGATCATTAGGGACACACACACGACCATTAACGAAATAGTCCCATTGTTAGAAGTTTGATATTAAGTTCTATCATTCCCTACGGCCTTTTTCAAGTTCTCATCTTTTTCTTGAGCTATCCGGACTCTAGTCAACAAGTTAGCTTGATCCACAGCCCCCAAGCCTAAGAGTTCCTCTTATACTGTTAAGGCTGACAAACTTAAGGTTCCAACCATATCTACCAATCATTCTAACTCTCTCTCGGAGTCCATGTCCACGCGTTTCCTACTTAGTGCATCCGCAACTAAGTTTGCTTTACCCGGGTGGTATTCTATGACCAAGTCATAATCAGCTATGAGTTCTATCCATCTTCTTTGTCTTAAGTTCAGATCTGGTTGAGTGAAGATGTACTTCAAACTCTTATGGTCCGTGAATACTTGGAGCTTCCCACCATAAAGATAGGATCGCCAAATCTTCAAGGTAAAAACACCCGCAGCAAATTCCAAGTCATGAGTGGGATAGTTCACCTCATGTTTCCTTAATTGTCATGATGCATAAGAAATCACACTCCCATGCTGCATCAACACACAGCCCAATCCCATTCGTGATGCATCCGTGTACACCACATACGGTTCATTTGGTTCAGGTAATGCCAAAACTGGAGTACTAGTCAACATATCCTTAAGCTTTGTGAAACTCTCTTCACGTTCCTCGGTCCAAATAAAAGGGACATCCTTCCTTGTAAGTTGAGTCTTAGGCTGAGCCATCTTTGCAAAGCCTTTCATGAACTTTCGATAGTAACATGCCAATCCAAGAAAACTCCTTACCTCCGTTGCGTTCCAGGGTCTAGGCCAACTCGAGATTGCCTTTACCTTTTCTGGATCCACGAACACTCCTATGTCCAAGACCACATAACCCAAGAATCCTATTTCTCTTTTCCAAAAGCTACACTTACTTAATTTGCAAACAATTTTTGTTCCCGTATTTTTCCCAAAACTATCCTTAAGTGGCCTACATGTTCCTCAGAGGACTTAGAATACACCAAGATGTCATCTATGAAGATGATCGCAAACTTGTCCAAGAATTCTCTAAACATATTGTTCATTAGTTTCATGAAGGCAGCCGGTTCATTGGTCAGCCCAAATGGCATAACCATAAACTCATAGTGTCTACCTTGTCCGTAATGCGGTTTTCCGGATGTCATGTTCTGCAATTGGGATCTGATGATAACCTGAAGCCAAATCAATTTTTGAGAACCAAGTAGCACCTCTAAGTTGGTCCAACAACTCATCCACTCGTGGGAGAAGGTACTTGTTCTTTACCATCACTCTATTCAATCCACGGTAGTCAACACACAACCTGAAGGTTCCATCCTTCTTTTTCACAAACAGAACCGGGGCACCCCATGGTGAACTACTCGGTCTTATAAACCCCTTATCCATTAGTGTACTAAGCTGTCTTTTCAACTCAGCCATTTCTGCTGGCGTCATTCGGTATGGTGCTTTGGAGATAGGCGCCATTCCGGGTTCTAGTTCATTTGTGAACAGATCAGACCATTCTGGTGGTAATCTCGTGACTGCTGCAAACACTTCCTCGAACTCATCCACCGCTGAAATGTCCGTGAGTTCTGTTTCTAGTCCAAACTTTAATAGTCGAGATCAAAACTAAGTACGCCTCACATCCTTTCTCGAGCATCCGTTCCGCTTGGACAGCCGAGACAATCAAGCTTCCTAAAGTGGGTTGGATTCCCTGATACACCAACCAATTTCCCTCATTCATAAACTCGACTCTACCATGATAAAAATATATGCGTGCCTTGTACTTTCTAAGCCAATCTATTCCTAAGATCACATCGTATAGTTCCACTTCACAAATCACTAGGTCAGTCAGCATGTTCACACCATCTATGAGCACGGAAACGTTCCCAACATACCCTTAGACATCTATTAGTTTTCCACCAGCTGCTCGAACTAACAACCCACTACTTACTCCAGGTTCTTTCTTAAATTCACCAATACCAATCATTCTCAGGTGCACAAAACAATGTAACGCCTCAGAATCAAACAACACATGGGTTTCCATACAACCCATAATTACGGTCCCTACATATTTTTTTAAAGACTAAGGATCCTAGTTCACACTACACAAGTAATCAAGTTCACAAACAGAAGACATTTCGGTGATGAACATAACTTACCAGCGATTAGATGTGGGGTGGTCTGGTCAGTTGGATCCGCAATCAACGAGTATGCTCTAGGCGTTACAGCTGGTCTCTTTAGCGGTGGTGGTAGTGGTGGAAGCTCCTCCCTTGTCCATTTCCCTGATGGTTTAAGCGGTTTGGGACAATTAGCCCTGATGTGCCCTGTTTCTCCACAGTTATAGCACATCCTTGGTCCCTTGGTACGGACATCCTTTGCCCTTGGGTCCACCTTTAGACAATCACGAACCCTATGATATGTACTACCACGCCTAAAACATGCACCAGAAGCCTTCCTACATTCCCCAATATGCTCCTTCCCGCAAATCTTACACGTAGTGCGAGCCGCGACCGGTTTCCCCGTGCATTACCATTTGTTCTCTTTTGCCTCGATCCCGAACCATTCCCTAGTTGAGTTTGTTGCACGGTTGGGCCCATTTTCTTTTCACTCACCGATTTGGCCTCCTCTAGTCCACTTTCCAATTGGGCAGCCTTTTCCACAAGCTCCGCAACTGAGTTGTAATTCCATACTTGACACACATTGCAAAGTTTAAGCCACAGCCCACGCATGAACCGACGCACTTGGATTTTCTCATCATCTAACTCACGTCCTGTATACCTCCTAAGGTTATTAAACTGAGTCTCATACTCCCTCACGGTCATTGACCTCTGACTAAGATCCAAGAAGACTCCTTCTAGCCTATCAAACACCTTGGGTGGGAAATACTTTGCTTGAAACTCTTTACAAAACATTTCCCATGTGCAGCGGGTTTGCCATTCGGCCTGAAACCCCTTTCCACCAGTTGTGGGCATCACCCTCCAAGTAATGAACCGCTATATCACACCTATACTCCTCCGGACAACAAATAGAGTTGAAGTTTCTCCAACCTACTCCTCCACTCATCAGCCTCGATCGGCTTAGCTCCTCTAGTAAAGAACTTTGTGCCAAGTTTCTGCATATGATCCATCATTTTCAGGTATGGTGGAATGGCCAAGGCTTGAGCAGCCTCCTCGGTCGCATTCTGTGTGGTTTCTACATCCACACGCGGTGGCACACTCTCCATGGGTACCTTGTTCTCCCGTGGGGGCACGGCTTCAGCCGATGCTACAGCGGGTAGTCTCTCCAATACTTGGGCTAACATAGCCAAAATAGGGTTCAACCCATACTGGTCTCCAGCGCCATCATTCGCAATTGGGGTCGACGGTGTTGCGGGCACCTCATTCTCACTCTGGTCAACACTTTGTTGACATTCCATATTGTTCATCTCATCACGTTCAGTCCTACCAGTAGCGTTATGGGAAGTCTCACCATTCCCCACATTACCTCTCCTTCTATTACGGGTACTAACCATCTACAATTGCCACATTATCTAAGTTAATAACCTCTATTAACTTAGCTCGGTTCACATAATACATAACACACTTACCACGAGACTTTGGCATGAGGAGGATGGATATCATTCATCTAACACATTCATACAATTCCCAACTATCCTAGAACCAAACCTTGCTCTGATACCAAATTGTAACACCCCAACTCATTAAACCCGCGTACCATGCTTTCTAGTTTGGCCTTGGGCAGACCAAAAACTTAACCAATTCTTGTTCCATTATTTACTAAGTCAAAATTTAGATTATAATGACGTGACAAGCCTAAAAAATTCATAAAACTTGGTTTCATTCTTATTCATAGCTAAATTTCAAGGTTCCATAAACATCAAGTGATAACATAACTCATTGAAAACGGTACTAGCATCAAGTTCAATCTTAAGTAACATAAAAAGAACTCCCGAATCCCATCCCTAGTTCCACCTCCTCTCCGTTCCGCCTTTGTCTCGCTCCTATTAGCCACTTTCTCGATCATTGGTCAAAAAATTACCAATAATCACACATATTGCATAAGCAAAAGAATTGCTTAGTGGTTCGGTCATCCCGTCCCACTAGGCTATAACCCAAACACGCATTCAATAACAAAAAAAATCAAACCAGAGAACAATCACGATTTAGGGCTTGCTCAAACGATTAGTTTAACTACCCGGGGTACATCCGGATCAGCCAAAGTAACCTTGAGTCAAGAACAATACTCACAATTATATCATAATTCAGGTCCGAACCCTAGAGTTCACAAATCACAGGTCCAAATACTTGGTTCAAAAGTCACAGGTCATGAACTACACGGTTCTCAATCACAATTTTGACCCACATGGTCCTTCCATTCACAATCAATCATTTAAACTAACCATTCTAAGATTCCAGTTAACCTATTACCAAACACAGATCTAGGTCAACCTTACAGTCACGAACTGACACGGTTTGCAAATCACTGGTATTAAACCACACGGTTCTCAATTCATAATATCGACCCACATGGTCCTTCCATTCACATTCATTCAGTCAATCCTAACCATTCTATGATTCCACTTAACCTATTACCGAACATGGATCTAGGTCAACCTCACGGTCATGAACTCACCTTTGCCTTAGACTTTTTTGCGTTCCTTTTTACTCTATGGGGTTTGATTTGCCAAACCTAGCAAAACCTTGAACTCAATTCAACTTTTCTTTGCCTCAATTTGATCGATCTCTCTCAGCCTCCTTCGAGTTCTCTCTCTCTTATTTATAGGTTAACTTGTGCGAATTAACCTCTTAGGGTGGATTACCCTTTTAGGATAACCCTTAGGGTAACCTAACCCTAACCTTAATTTCTTTAGTTTGACCGGGCTCAAACCCATTCAAAATAATCTAAGGTCCAAAACACATCAATTCTGGTTGTTTTACCCCTAGAATACCCATTCGGACACATACCTAACCCATGTCCAAACGAGAACTCTTGTTCGAACATGGACATCTCATGTCCGAACGCGGAGCAGACTTGTCCGGACACGGACCAGATCTGTCTTACACCTTAAACCTTATCCAAAACTAGACACAACATGTCCGAACCTCCTAGGTTCATGTCCAATCTTGGACCAATCATGTCCGAACGACCGTACGGTCCGATCTGGATCATGCGATCCGAAATCGCTAGAGTCTGTCCAAATCCTAGGTTCTTGTCCTAAATTTCGTCCTTAACTTATTTTCATGGTTTTATCTAATTTTGATAATCTCTTAGGCTTCCAATGCATTTCCTTGACCAGAACACACCTCTTGGCCATGTTCGGTTTGCTCGTACGTACCGCGTCCACGTACCGCACCTAGTACGTTCTTGGATCGGTCGAACGAGAGTATTATGGTATAACTATTGTAAGATGTGATGCTTGACACTAACCAAAAAGATGAGTATACATGTCCCATTATTAAACAATAATCTACTAAACGATCTAAGCCAGAAAAACATAGTAATTGTACTATGTTTAAATCATGCATACTTCTTCATGTAATATGTCTACGTAAACATAATAAACGTTGTGATTTGATAAACGTTTCAGTTCTATTTAACCGTCTCATTTCATTTATTTATTTTTTTCTTTTTTAAGAAAACAAAGGATCACTTATTGACATTGCGAACTTAAATTTTTCTGTAATTGTAAATGTCTACATTCAAATAAGGTCAATCACTACCCGGTTAAAAGTATGGTGTTCAATGTATCAAACTAACAAAGTTTCAAATCTCGAGAAATAGAAACGTTTTAATGTGACGCTTTTATTTTTAACAAAATATTAAGAATTCTTCAAATTAGTTTAAAATCTATATAAGTAGCCATAGATCTCAGAATTCTATATATAATTGTCTCTTTGTTTTCCTCATCAAGTTCTTGTTTATGGCCTCTAAAAGAAAACATTCACCAACACAAAAAACAATTTATATTGTCATTGTTGGATCATGTCCTGACCATAATAACATCTTTATGTGCTACTTCTTCTATGTTCAATCTTCTAAATTTCCATTCAGCTAGCAAGAGGTTCAAAGAAATATGTGATGACAATCACGTTCTAAAACGTGTTCGACTTGGAGAAGTCGCGTTATATCAGTATTTAGGCGTAACAGAGCTTCTATCAAAAATATAATAGATTTCAAAATGAAGGAAATCCAGAAATTTTATATCGGATAGCAAATCTTTTATTTTTTCACGACAACGAAAGAGATGAGGGACTCAAATCATTTTATGAAGCATTTTTGGCTAATGTTTGTAATGTTCAATGAGTTTATGGTATGATTTTCTAATACCTTGGTGGTGAATAAAAATGTAAAAATTTTACTTTGATGTCTACCTTTCTCAAGCCTATGATGTCAGAAACAACTTCGAAGCTTGTTGAATAAATGTGTTAAATTTATACCTTATGATTTCTTAATCACATACATGTCAATCTCTGA
>OVBA01005389.1:0-20025 GCA_900406435.1 Lepidium aucheri
ATATAAACTTATTGGCAATTTATTACCTGAAAAGCTTTGCTTGTTTTCACTTTGACAAAATTCCTCCATTCACTTATTGGAATGTTTTTTGGCAGCATTTTCATTCTGGCCTGGTTGTTGGGAGCATTCCTAATCTCAGTAACAAATCGTGATTTAGAAGCTCTCCATATACGTCCCAATCCACTAAGAACCACAGCTTTTTGGTAATCTTCATCTAGCTCAAATCTTGCCTGCAATCACAATACAAACACATAAATACTTGGACAGATCTCAGCATAATTACACAGATTTCAGCAGTTACTTTTAAATACCTGGAATGATTTCCACAGAATCGTCTTTGTTCCCTCACTCACTTTTCTCCAATCTTCAATGGTCACAGGTACATGTTCACGCACCAAAGGACCTACATAAGAAGACAACTTAATAGATCCAGGTCCACAAGGTTCTCCCAAGTCTATATAGTCAACTCTCTCTTGAGTATTAGGGTCTTTTGCGATATCTTTTATTTTGGTTAGACCGCAACATCTCTTATGCTGAGGTTGCTCCTTATCATTCTCAGCTGCCACATTTTGTTCTACTCCATCCATATCTCCAATCTCAGCTGCCACATCTTGTTCTACTTCATCCATATCGCCAACCTCAGCTGCCACATCTTGTTCTACTCCATCCATATCTCCAATCTCAGCTGCCACATCTTGTTCTACTCCATCCATATCTCCAATCTCAGCTGCCACATATCATTATATTTAAAAAACTTAGTAAACAAAAAACTCATTAAATGCCTATCTAATTCATCATTACTAGCTGCTACTTGATTTATTCCATCAGGGTTCAGATCATCCATTTCTTTTTCCACTTCATTAGCAGCTTTGAAACCATGATCCTCCAATTCTTGTTCCACTTCAAAGTTAGTACTTATGAACTCGACCTCATCTTCTTCTAAAGCCTTCTTACGTTTGTTGGACTTCTTTTTTGGTTGACCCATCTAATATTACCTGAAAAGGCATTCACAATCAGTTCCTGCATTTTAGACATAAATTCCTTCACAATCACTTCTGACATTATGAGCTCCATCTCTCAAGTCATCGACATCCATGTCAACAACTGCAGGGAAAGGACCTATATCTATATATCCATGTTCTACATTACCCTCTATATAACTTCTAGAAGGACATTTCATAGCAACATACCATGAAGACGACTCACTCTCCCTAGAGTAAAAAAATTTGTTTAGCTTGAGAAGATAATATGTAAGGATCGTTAGAAAAGGATACTTGACTGTGGTTCAGATTAACTAATGTGAAATTGTCGTCAATTTTCACACCATTTCCTCTTATTGCCCATTGACATCTGAAAACTGGGACATAAAATAGATTGTAGTCCAACAATAATATGTCAATTACTCTGCCATAATATGACACTAAATCAGCAACTTGTGATGTATCATTTGCACTCGATCTACACATAGTTGTTGCCTCATAGTATATCCCACTATTCTGACTTTGTCTGTCAGTTGAGCTTGTATGAAGCCTCTGCCCATTAACTATATAACCTGAATATGACCTGGCCTTACAACGTGGACCATATGCTAACATCTTGAGAAGTTTTCCATGATTTTTAGAATCAATAGGTACCTAATGTTTAAAATATACGTTACTTACATTGGCAATTTTGAAAATAACAAATAGATATGTATAGGAAAAAGACATATCACATACCTGTTCCTTCAACCAAGTTGGGAAATGCTTTGTATGCATATTCCATAGTATAGTACCATCTCGTCGACACCTAGCATTGCTGTCTTGTAAATGATGTAGGTGCAAGCTTTTTACGAGACAAAAGAAATAAAAAAAATTTATTTGTTTTATGTATTAAAACAATAGTGTATGTACAAGTATTTGAGTAGTAGCTTGCTCTATAAAAGGGTCTATCACGGTTGTATTCTGGATCACTGCAAGATGAACAATATTCCCTTCTGATTCAGTAAGTGTGACAAACTTAGCTGCTGATAGTGGATGCCCCTCTAATATGGAGCTGTTCTCATACTCTGTATTTCTATCCAACTTTTCTATGACATTTGTTGTCTTCTTTAAAAAATCATCACATAATTTCACACATTCTTCTGCAAGATACGATTCAGCTATACAATCCTTTGGTCTTGCATGATTTCGTACAGAAAATATACATTTCATGTACTTGTACCTGTATTTACATTATAAGTACAAAAGTATTACTAGTTGAAAAGAGCATCTTTCAAATGGATACATTCATCTAAACTGGACAGGACCACCTAGTCTTGCTTCTCTACTTAAGTGGATTGCCAAATGAACCATAATATCAAAGAAGCTTGGAGGGAAAATCGTTTAAACATGCATATTGTTTCAATAATTTTAGAATCTAGTTGTGTAATCATCTCAACATCAATTACACGTTGGCAGAGATGATGGTAGAACGTGCATAGTCTTGAAACAGCAAGTCTAGGACCTTTAGGTAATAAGCCTCGTAGAGCAACAGGGAGAAATTGTTGCATCATAACATGGTAGTCATGTGATTTTAGTCCCATTACCTTACAATCATCTAATACCACACACCTTGAAATGTTAGAACAGTAGCCATCTGGTCCTTTAAAATCAAATATACAAACTATTCTCTTTTCTTCTTTTGGTAGTGTCCAAGGTGCTGGAGGAAGATAAGTTCTTTTCCCTTGAACTCTAGCATGTAAATCCTTACGAATCCCAACTGCTTCAAGGTCTTTCCGAGCCTTAAGTCCATCTTTTGAATTCCCACAATGCAGCAATGTTGATATACAACTTGCATCCACATTTCTTTCTACATGCATGACATCTAAATTATGTCTTATCGGCAAATCCTGACAGTAAATTGAAAGTTGAGTAAGTAATTATAATAGAACCAAAATAAATAAAAGTCTCATCTGATTTAGAATACTATACCTCCCAATACGGCAAGTTGAAAAATACCGACCTCTTTTTTTTAGCGAGATAACTCCTCTACGTCTTGTTCTCCTTCTTCCTCTTCTTCTTCAAATTCGTTCTCTGATTCACTGTTAACAACCTCACTCTGCTCCACGGTTTTCCTTTTTCTCAAAGATCTTTTAACATTCCCAAAGTCATTTTTATAGTTTCTCAATATATGAGAAATCTCATGACCATTCAATATCCTAGACTTTCTCCCATGCTCAGTATGACCATCAAACCATGTCTTCCTGGTCTGATACCTATGACTTGGAGGCTAGAACTTCTTGTGGCTCATGTAGACATGTTTTCTGCTATTGCTCAGCCACAAACTATCAGTTGATTTTCCACACAATGGGCAACCAAGTTTACCTTTTACTCTACAGCCAGCAAGATTTCCATATGCCGGAAAATTGCTTATAGTCCACAAAAGCATTGCCTTAAGCCTGAAAGTACTCCTACTACATGCATCATAGGTTAACTCACCATTGTTCCATAAATGCATCAGATCCTCTACTAATGGTTCTAAGTACACATCAATGTTGTTTCCAGGCTGATTTGGTCCAGGAATCAACAATGTGAGCATTATGTTATCTTTAGTCATACATAAATGCGGAGGCAAGTTATAGTTCACCATCAGAATAGGCCAAACACTATACCTATTGTTCTTCATATTAAACGGATTGAAACCATCTGTAGAAAGACCGAGTCTGATATTCCTTGGTTCAACAGCAAATTCTGGATACTTGGTATCCATTTGAGCCCAAGTCGCAGAATCTACAGAATGACGCATTTTCCCATCGCTACTTCTTTTTGCTAAAATGCCATCTTAATTCCTTAGCCTTTTCCTCAGATCTAAACATCCTTTTCAACCTTGGAATAATGGGAAAATATCTTAAAACCTTCTGTGGCACACCCTTCTTTACTACGCCTGTGTGTGCATTACTCTTCCACCTTAAAGCACTACATTTTGGACATTTATCTAGCTTCTGGTATTTCTTCCAAAACAAGCAACAATCATTGATGCAAGCGTGGATCTTTTGATAGCCCATATCAAATGACTTTAGTAACTTCTTCACATCATACAAAGATGTGTGCAATATATTATCTTCTGGTAACATCTCCGGTAATGTCTCAAGGAGATCATTGAAGCTTTTATCAGACCAACCATTCTATGCTTTTAATTTAAACAAAGAGACAATTGCTGACAGCTTGCTATGCGATACACAACTAGGGTATAAAGGAGTCTCTGCATCAGCTATTTTTGCGAGAAACTCATCCTCTAACTAATCTAAACCCTCAGCAATTCAACTTTCTTTTCCATATCTTCATCTAAATATTCAGCTGCTTGAAATAACCCACAAATCTCTTCATTCCACTTACTTGATTTATCAGAAGTATCACTATTATTGTGGTTTACATCACCATGATGATACCAATCCTTCTGAATCTTATATGATTCATCCATATCCCTAGTTACTAGATGATAAACTACAATAGACGCTGAATGATGATCTAGGTTTCTACAGTCAATGCATGGACAAACTATCTCAATGTCTAAACCAGTTGACATTGACCGAACACAAGTCCATGCACCCCTCTCATAAGCAGGATCAACTCTAAAATTTAGTTTAAGAATAAGAAAACACACAAACAAAACATGTCCTAAATACTATAATTCTAAACTGAAAAGACCTATATACTTCCTGTGTTTCATAATAAGTGTCATTCTAGCATTTTGCACACAAATTAAGAAAACATATAAAAATTCTATTATATCCTTCAAAACTAATTGACTCTTGACATTTTTTTATTTGATTGGTTGATAATAAGGTTAAATTAGACCATTTATGCTAAAAGTTATATTGGAAATGTAGAGTGACACTTATTTTGAAACGAAAAAACAAACCTAAAATGACACTTATTTGGAACCGAGGGAGTATGTAATTAATCCATACCTGCTAGGATGAACCAATCCTTGTCCAGCATTATATGAACTTACCTTTATTAATTTAACAATATTCAGTTCTATCAAATTACTAAAATTGTAGAGAGTCAGGAATCACAACAGAACAAACTATGAACAAACACGTTTTTCAAACTCAGTAAACAAATCAAAAGCAGAAATCAGAACATATAACATTCACATAAGAAAGTGATTGTTGTATCATAGTCATAAAAGTTCAATAAGTTGTGAAGATTTCAAACTAAGTTCAATTAACATATCAACACTTCTAGTTTTAAAATTTTACAAACTCATTTTACAACAATGAACTAAACTCGGTTATACAAACTAAATTTTACTATATAATCTTAGTTACTATATAATTTGTAACTGTTCAAGGTAAGTAATCTCAGTTACTAATCTGTAATTGTTCAAGGTAAGTAATCTCAGTTAAATAAGATTTATCAAGTATATTCAAAACTAACAACACTTAGAGAGTCATGAATCAACAAGTAATACATAATTTCAGAGATGAAGAAATCTAATATATCTATTTCAACAAGTAATAAGACTATTGAAAATCAATCTATAAAACGTTTAAGAGATTTGAGAAATCAATTATTGACTAAAAACAGAACATGTGAAAACAATTTTATGAATCACAAAACATAGACAAATCTCTTAAATCACAAAACATAGCCAAAAATCATTTTAGTCACTATACATATACAAATCATTTAAGTCACAGAAATTAGACAATCATACTACACAAATTTTGGACTAATAGAAATCAAATTCTCAAAAACATAGAAAACTTACAATTTAGTTTTCTTCTTCACTAAATTATCTTCTTCCTTCGATATCTCAAAAGTAACCTGAAAAACAAGAAACAAAATCAATGAATGAAATCGTAATAGATGTAAACATGAGATTCAAATAACAGGAGAGTAATTTATCAACTACTCAAACAATATCAAATCAAGGAAAAAATTTCAGAGTTTACATAACATAAACTGAACACAAACTGACCACAACCTGAACACAAACAGAAGAAATCTAATATAATATCAACTAAACAAAGGCAAAAGACACTAAAAATCAAGTCAGAAGAATTGTTCTTCCTGTATTGGAGATTTGTTTCTGTGTCGATAATCCTCTTTTACATTCTGGTTCTGTTATTTACCATGTTTTTCTCGACAATTTGATGATGAGGATCACGATGAGGAGATACAACTCCCTCTTCTGATATTTAGCTAAAGAGGTTTGCTGGCAGAATCGAACCTAATATCACTAGCTACTACTGAGTGATCTCATCATTCTCTTAAATCTATGTTGAAAGTTTGTAAGTCTTTTGATTCAGATAGGTTTGTAAAAACGCAATTAACTCGTGATAACAATGAAAGCATAACTTATCATATCCAACTCTTCAGTGTGAGAGGTACTTAGCAAGTGAAAATTATAATAGTTTTAGCTTCTAAATTAACCAAATAAGTGAAACAAAGGAACTAGAATAACTTTTATAAACTATCAAAATCTATGAACATCAAGACAAAAACATGCTATTTTAATCGTCCAAATCAAGTTTCTGTGGGAAAACTGACCACAACCTAAACACAAAGAGAAAAAATCTACTCATAAAACACAAAACATATCATATATTGCAGAAAACATAAAACATAAAACTAAGAAAACAAACCTTCAGATATTACTCAACTTCCTTTGATGTTCTTCCTAACCTCTTCTTCCTTTGATGTTCTTCGATCTCAAAGTTAACCTCAGAAAAAAAAAGATACGAAATCAATGAATGAAATTGAAAGTAGGAAATCGATTTAAGAGAAAACAAAATTGACTATATTTGGACAAAGAAACAAAATCGATTTAATAGAAATCGATTTCCCTATCACATAAAGTACGAAATGCTACTGTAATGGTAAATATAGTGTGGAAAAGCTTTGATTTCATGAAAAAATAAACATACAATCGATTTCATAAAAGCTTCGATAGTTACCTTTAGTGGAGTTATTTCTGCAACAAATCACAAACGTACGAATCTCATGTTTTGAATAGTTAGATGAAGAGAGGGATTCGAAAGTTTCAATCTATTTTGGAAAGGATTCAAAATTTCTGAGAGATTTCGATGTCTGAGATTTTTAGGGTTTGAGAAGGGGAAAATCCTATTTGGTAACGAAGCTGAAAAATTCTAAGCGTGAAAAACATATCTTAAAATATTCCCTCCTAACATATTTTTGTTTCCCGCTAAGCTATAATTGGGCATAGCAATTATAAAACGCTATTATACGTAAACAAAAATCCAAACTACACCTACAATAGCAATTATAAGAAAAAACACTATCTTTATATTCTATCAATGCCCATATTTGTTGTAGTGATGATCTTAGGTTGTTTAACTCTCCAAAAGCTTGTTAGATGTCTGAACTGGCTTAGATGAGCAACTAGTACTTAACCAACGACAGTTGATGTTAAAGCTAGTTGTGGTCATATTAGACCGAATTAATAATGCCTATTTACATCTCTAGGACCAAGGAAAGTTAGGAGCATTAGAATGATAAACAGAGTAGTAGGCACCACGACAGTGGGGTTGCTAGAATTTTATGTTTGAGTCGAGAATTGATTGAATGAATGCCCAGAATAGTTTCCTGAATTGATTTTCTGTTTCGTGCTGAATTCCTTGTACTTGATACCTTTGTTTATTAGTTTTCCATTGTTTATAGTTTTGTTCAGTTTCCATCGTTATTTGATTTCTCTTAGCTTAAATTCATTCTAAAAATTGATAGTGTAACCATTAGTGTTTTGTGGATTCGATCCTTAAGTGCTATATTAATACGATACGCACAAGAGATTAAATTGGTATAATTAACCTTGTATCCACATTACCGTTTACTGACTCAGTTCTCTTCCACGGACGTTGAAAATTTTCATTTACCAATTAAAGTTTGTACAAAATTTTCATAAGTGATGTACATTTATACTTCTGTATTGTGATGTCAGTTTATTATATAAAGTGTTCAATGTTGATTTTTTCATGTACTATTAGACCTTCACAGCTCTAGATATTTGGATCTAAATTGTTTGTACTATTACAGAAGTAGGGTTTCTATTTTCAAACTGAAGAGACGATTGTTTCTTGAAAAAGTTTCCTAGTTCCTTGAGATCCAAGCATGTAGTGAATATAGAAATTGCAGTAATCCATGAGTAATTCATAAATTTAGAATCACAGGTTATGCATTCACAATACGATCAATAATACATAGTTACATACGTTAGAATTATAAGAAAAAATTAAAGTCGACACATGATAAATTAGTGTCGTTGTCATGTAGCATCGTTAGCCTTATCAAAATGTGAAGAAAAACATTTATATAATATGTTTTCAAAACTTCTGTCATGGAAATTGATATCTTCTCTTTTATTGCTGTGTTGTTTTGACACTATTAATCCACGAAGGATAAGTGATATTAAATAAGAAAAATTTCCCTGAATTTAAAAAGATCAAACGATTGACTTTTCCATGTTTCTTCTCAACACTCAAGAGATGATAATATAATAGAAGATCAAAATCTCTTACTCAAACGAAAAGAAAAAATGTCTCGTGAATGTATTATTCTCTGCCAAGCAATTCTTACTCTGTTCTTTACTCTGTTTTGCAACTCCCATGGCTATTTCGTCGCAGACGGATCTGTAGGAATCGGTTATAACGGTTACTACACTTTAACCAACACCACTAAACACACATTCGGTCAACTTTTCGACAGCGAAGTCGGTGAATTTAAGAACTCATCGACTGGTCCCATACCATCTTTCTCAGTAAACTTCTTTTTTGCGATCGTCCCTGAACATAACCAGCAAGGCTCACACGGTATGGCTTTTGTTTTCGCTCCCACATCAGGTCTTCCAGGAGCTTCACCCGATCAATACCTTGGAATTTTCAACAAAACAAACAACGGTAAAACATCAAATCATGTGATAGCTATTGAGTTAGATATACATAAAGATGAAGAGTTTGGAGATATTGATGATAATCATGTAGGGGTAAACATTAATGGTATGAGATCTGTTGTCTCTGCTTCTGCTGGTTACTATGATGATAAAGATGGAAAATTTAACAAACTTTCTTTGATCAGCAAAAAGGCAATGAGGCTTTCGATTGTTTACAGTCAACCTGATAAACAACTCAATGTTACTTTGTTCCCTGCTGAGATCCCTGTCCCGCCTCGAAGACCGCTTTTGTCTTTAAACCGAGATCTCTCACCGTATTTTCTTGAGAAAATGTATGTGGGATTCACGGCATCGACGGGGTCAACTGGAGCTATACATTACATGATGAGTGTGTTAGCTAATGGAGGAATTGAGAATCCGAGATTGGAGTTAAGTCAACTACCAAACCTTCCTCCATATCCAAAGAAAAATTCAGATAAAACAAAGACCATTTTGGCGTTTGGATTAACGGTATCCGTGATTGCAGCGTGTGCAGCCTCAGGCATGGGCTTGGTCTTTTATCTGAGGCATAAGAAAGTTAAAGAAGTTCTTGAGGAATGGGAGATTCAGTATGGACCTCATAGGTTTTCTTATAAAGAGCTTCACAATGCCACAAAGGGTTTCAAGGAGAAACAACTTCTTGGAAAAGGAGGTTTTGGTCAAGTCTATAAAGGAACACTTCAAGGTTCCAACGCAGAAATTGCTGTTAAACGAACTTCTCATGATTCAAGACAAGGTATGAATGAGTTTCTAGCTGAAATATCGACCATTGGTCGTCTCAGACATTCGAACTTAGTTAGACTTTTGGGGTATAGTAAGCATAAAGAGGATCTCTACTTGGTTTATGACTTTATGCCTAATGGAAGCCTTGACAAGTATCTAATCCGTAATGAGAGTCAAGAACGGCTCACTTGGGAACAACGTTTCAAGATCATCAAAGATATTGCATCTGCTCTACTATACCTGCATCAAGAATGGGTACAAGTAATCATTCATCGAGATATCAAACCGGCTAATGTTCTACTCGACCATGAAATGAATGCAAGGCTCGGAGACTTTGGACTTGCCAAGCTGTATGATCAAGGATTTGATCCTCAGACATCGAGAGTAGCAGGAACATTAGGGTACATCGCACCTGAGTTTTTAAGAACAGGAAGAGCAACTACAAGCACAGATATTTACGCTTTTGGATTGGTTATGCTTGAAGTAGCTTGTGGCAGAAGGTTGATTGAACGAAGTGCAAGAGAGAATGAAGAGGTTCTTGTGGATTGGATACTAGAACTTTGGGACAAAGGAGAAAATATTCTTGATGCAGTTGAAGAAAGTATCCGTCAAGAACACAATAGAGGACAAATAGAACTTGTTTTAAAGCTCGGTGTACTGTGTTCGCATCAAGTTGCATCCATTAGACCAGCAATGAGTGCAGTAATGAAGATCTTAAATGGAGTGTCTCAGCTTCCCGAAAATCTTTTTGATGTTCTAAGAGAAGAGAAATTGAAAGATAGGCCTGATATATCAATGGAAGGGCTACTTGATGTGAATTCATTGAGTACATTACCGTTTACAAACTCAATTCTCTCCCATGGACGCTGAAAACTTTTATTTACCAAATAAAGCTGGTACTCTAGTCACCATGAAGATACACAAATTTGAGATTGATAAACATTTATGTCCATAACTTGTTTATACTTCTGTATTGTGATAATGGTGCTATACTTGTTGTAGAAGTAACAAGTATTCTCTGTTTCTTTGCTTCTATAAGTTTATCTTGCCTGTTAATCTCGTCACTGTCTTCTGGGCCAAACAACAAACCTGTAACTTTCTTGTGGGCCAAGAAATAAAACTTATAATTTTTCTTTTGGGCTAAAACACAACATTCTTGTAACTAAATTATAAACAAATCAAATCTAGTTTAGTTTTTTATATAAAGTTGAAAAGAACTTTTAGCGCGTAATGTTCTGCGAAATGAAGTAGACTGTTATAAATTTGGATTATAAAAAAAGTTCAAAGTCAACCTATGATGAATCGGTGTCATGTTTTATCATATTTCCTACATTTATATCATTTATTTTTTTTGTCAAAACTTCGGTTGTGAAAATGGATTTGTTTTCTTCGTTGATGCTTTCACACTGTTAATCCACAAATGATTATATCAAAATATCTTTGTTGTATATTTTGACCAAAATGTCTTAAAAGTCCAACCTTTGAATTTTGGGTGTTTCCTTCTCAACACTCAAGAGAAGATAATATGACAGAAGATCAAAATCTTTCAGACATACCAAAAAAAGAAAACATCAATGTCTCGTGAACGTATTCTCTGCCAATCAATTCTTACTCTGTTCTTTACTCTGTTTTGCAATTCACATGGCTACTTCGTCTCACAAGGATCTGTAGGAATCGGAATGAACGGTTACTTTACTTTAACCAACGCCACTAAACACACATTTGGTCAAACTTTCGACAGTGAACATGTTGAGATCAAGAACTCATCGACTGGTCTCGTAACATCTTTCTCTATCAACTTCTTCTTCGCGATCGTCCCTGAATATGACCACCAAGGCGCACACGGTATGGCTTTTGTCATCTCTCCCACAAGAGGTGTTCCTGGAGCTTCCTCTGATCAATATCTCGGACTTTTCAACGAGACAAACAACGGTAAAGCTTCAAATAACGTGATAGCTGTCGAATTAGATATACATAGAGACGAAGAGTTTGGAGATATTGATGATAATCATGTTGGTATCAACATTAATGGTTTGAGATCTGTTGTTTCTGCTTCTGCTGGTTACTATGATGATAAAGATGGAAAATTTAACAAGCTCTCTTTGATCAGCAAGAAGGTAATGAGGCTTTCGATCATTTATAGTCAACCTGATAAACAGCTCAATGTTACTTTGTTCCCTGCTGAGATCTCTATTCCGCCTCGAAAACCACTTTTGTCTTTAAACCAAGATCTCTCTCCTTATTTTCTTGAGAAAATGTATTTAGGATTCACTGCATCTACAGGCTCGATTGGGGCAATACATTACATGATGGGCTGGTTCGTTAATGGAGTAATAGAGTATCCAAGATTGGATTTGGGTCAAATACCAACTCTTCCTCCATATCCAAAGAAAGCTTCAAACAGAACAAAGATGATTTTGGCTGTCTGCTTAACAGTATCTGTGATTGCTGCCATTGCCGCCTCAGGGTTCGGTTTCCTCTTCTATTTGAGGCATAAGAAAGTTAAAGAGATTCTTGAGGAATGGGAGATTCAATATGGACCTCATAGGTTTGCTTATAAGGAGCTTTTCAAAGCAACAAAGGGTTTTAAGGAGAAACAACTTCTTGGGAGAGGAGGATTTGGTCAAGTCTACAAAGGAATGCTTCCAGGTTCAGATGCAGAGATTGCTGTGAAACGGACTTCTCATGATTCAAGACAAGGGATGAGTGAATTCTTAGCTGAGATATCAACCATTGGTCGCCTAAGGCATCCAAATCTAGTCAGACTTCTGGGGTATTGTAAGCATAAAGAGCATCTCTACTTGGTTTATGACTTCATGCCTAATGGAAGCCTTGACAAGTATCTAAACCGTAATGAGAATATCAAATGGCTCACTTGGGATCAACGGTTTCAGATCATCAAAGACATTGCAACTGCTCTATTACACCTACATCAAGAATGGGTACAAGTCATTATTCATCGAGACATAAAACCAGCTAATGTTCTACTCGACCATGAAATGAATGCAAGGCTCGGGGACTTTGGACTAGCAAAGTCATATGATCAAGGATTTGATCCTCAAACATCTAAAGTGGCGGGAACATTCGGATATATAGCACCTGAGTTTTTAAGAACAGGAAGAGCAACTACAAGCACAGATGTTTATGCCTTTGGATTGGTTATGCTTGAAGTAGTCTGTGGTAGAAGATTGATTGAGCGACGTGCAGCAGAAAATGAAGAGGTACTTGTGGATTGGATAGTAGAACTTTGGGAAAAAGGAGAAGACATTCTTGATGCGGTTGATGAAAATATCCGTCAAGAACATAGAAGACAACAAATTGAGCTTGTTTTGAAACTCGGTGTACTGTGTTCACATCAAACTGCATCAATAAGACCAGCTATGAGTACAGTAATGCGGATCTTAAGTGGAGCCACGCAGCTTCCAGACAATCTTCTTGCTGTTGTTAGGGACGAAAAATTAAGAGATATGCCTGACATATCAATGGAGGCACTACTTGGTCTAAATTCATTGAGTACTTTAGCGTTTACAGATTCGTTTGTTTCTCACGGACGCTGAAATTCTTATTTACCAAATAAAGTTTGATACTTTGGTTACCAAGAAGATACCCATTCTTCTACTGATTCAGATCTATGTAAATATTCAAGCTTTTATTCATTTATCTATAATTGTCATTAATTTTATAAACAATTTGATATCTTGATCTTGTAGCCTTAAGTAGTCCATCTATGCAGAGACAATACAATTTTTCAGTATTGAATATCTTATCAAATGTTTAAATCTGTACATGCTTGTCCTTAATGTTCTGTTCATAGGTTTAAAATTCGCCCTCAAATTATTATCAAACGCAGAGGAGTGTCGAAAGATCAAAAGCAATTTAAAGATTCAGATTTTCAAAACAAATTTAGAAAGACAATATCGTTTTACAGAAAAGAAAAGTTTCGGATTTGATAAGATAAAGTTAAAGGATGTAGCGACTTGTTCGAGGCCACAATCAACATTGGAAAAACTTGATAGGCACGGAGAATCGCTTATTGTTATTGCCAACCTTCAAGGCAACTTACGCCATTATTGAATTGACGTTATTGCTCTGCAAATTGGCTTTTGTTTTTATGAAACAAATTTGAAAATAAAACTTCGGAAACCTTAAGACTGCTAAAGAACTTAAAAGATGAAATGAGAAACTACGACTTGAGTCCATAAATAAAAGATATGATGGAAAGTGAAGACTTTACTGTGTTTATATAGAGAAACAGAAGCGGCTGCGGAGGGAGAAGAAGCAGAAAAACCCTAATTTCATTTGTTATCAAAAACAAAGAAATGCTATTCAACTTGGGCCTAATATCTATTCACATTTAGGCCCATACCATAAAGCCTCATTTCCATTAGAAAATAACATTTTCACTATAAAATAATAAATTAGGAAGCTATGTTAATCTAGTTTAATTCAGTTCTACTCTTTAATCATCATTTTCTACTAAAGTTAATATATTTTAAAAAAGATTTTAACTATAAATCAAGTCTTGTCAATCCGATGGTTGAAAAAAGGAAAAAAACCAGAGGAGAAAAAAATTCTCTTCTAAAACTTAGACAAAAATAACTATTGGCCACTTCTTTTATTTTTTGTAAATTATATCTATTTTTATACTTTTTATGTAAAAACAATATAATTATTGTTGTTTTAATCTAAAATGCTAACAAACATAACACTTATGTCGAGTTGATCTCAATTCAATAGTAGTCAAACAATGAAAATAGTCGAGCTAATAATTTTAGTATTAAGGAATAGATTCCTCGTCACTATATATAGGGTTTGATTAACAAGAATTTTTGTTGAGTCTAACGCTCTTTTAAAAGTTAAGTATATTTATTAATTGAGCATTAAAGTGAATATAATACTATCTAAATACTCCTTATCTCAATTTTCCTAAATAAAGTTTTTCTTAAACATAAAGCATTAAAATAATAAAAATATTAATTTATTATTATTATTAGTATGATTAATAATTTTAGATTATATTAAAACATTTCTAATGTCTAATTTTGTAATCTATATAATAATAACAATCTCAATAAAGGTGATGTACGGTTGTGTTTTCTCAATTATGTCGTTACATATAAAAAAATTGTGGTTATGTTTTATACGGTTGTGACTATTCATATGTAAGTTTTAATTGTGTCTTTTTATTCATATTTTTCATGTTTGTGTTTATTTATTTGTAACTTCTCACTAAGAATAAATGTATTTTTTTGGCAACAAATGTCTTTATATGCAGTATATGGTTGTGACATTTCATGACATCCTTTTAATCACACATTTTGGAATCTATTTATATTCACTTTGAAAATCTATTTTCATAATTAGTTTTGTTGAATCTAGAATTATGTTCTACTGAGTGTTGTTTTGTTATTCTATCTTTTTAAACATATTTTGCAAAATTCAAAAATTGAAGATTGTTTCAAATACGTCTACTCCTCATAATAATTTCATAAACTAAACTGTTTCACCATAAGTTTTCTATTTGTTTAAAATACTTATTCATCATATGAATTTTTTGGTATCAATATCATGTAAACTTTATCATTATTATAACTTCTATAAAAAATAATCAACTTCTAAGACACAATTTTAGATTGTATATTTTAATTACAATTTTTATGAAGGAATACATTTCTTCATGATGACACATTTTAAAATCTATATATATCTCCTTTAAAATTTGAAATTTAATTATTAATTTTTTTTATTTTAATGAATTCATATTAATTAAGTTCTAACAAGTGAGACTACTCTATATTTTTAAATTATTTACTCAATTCATCATTTTATATAAAAAATGATTAAAAAGAAATTTTATGGATGCATCTTTTTGTTTAAAAGTTTCAATCATGAAAAAAATATTTTTATAGATATTAATTTTAAATATAACTATTTTACTTATGAAAGTATCACTTATGTGGTTGTGTATTTTACTAATATTATTAACCAAGGGAAAAACATAATTTAAGATTATGTTTTTCATTAAATATTTACATTAATAGATATATTTCTTTATAATCACATCTTTTAAAATATATTTATATCTCATTTATAATTTGAGTTTTAGTTATTAATTTGTTTTGAGTTTTGATTTTCACAGTAATATTTAAACCAATATATAAATTTTTAATATATATATTTTAAACTATAACTTTTTTTTTTATTTTTCTGTTTGATTACATGTATAATGTATAAGATCGTTTGTTTAACAAAACTACAAAACTCATAAAACACAACTGCAATTGATATCTAACTGAACTAAGTTATGATCTCAATAAAGACGATGTACAGTTGTATTTTTTAGGTCGTGTCTTTTCTTGTATGGATAATATATTATATATAACTAAAATTATTATGGTTTTATTTTATAAGGTTGTGACTATTCATTTGTATTTTTTCATTGTCTCTTTTTATTATACAGATGCAATATACAATTATGACTTCTCATAATATTTTTTCAATCATACATTTTGGAAGCTATTTATGTTCACTTTTGAAATCTATTTTAACAGTTGGTTTTGTTGAATCAAGAATGTGTGTTTACTAAATATCGTTATTCTAACTTTTTATTTTTGAGGAATTTTGAATTGTGTTATGTTGAATGTCGTTATTTTATGTTTTTAAAATTATTTTACAATAATCTTTATTTTAAAATAAGAGAAATACCTATTATTTTTTATTTAACCTAAGATATTTGGAATGATGATATGAATGCACAAATTGTTTTAAAAAATATAAAAATTTAATAAAAATTATTAATATTTTCTTACAGAAATATAAATATGTTTATAGTAATTTTATTTATTTACCAAATATATATTGAAACTTTGATGCTTATCTTTTAAAAGCAATTTATATTGGTTGGATGTGCATTAACATTATTTCAAGATTGTAATACGAACTCAAGCATTCAGTTATTGTATCTTTTAATAGTAACTTCTCATTTATAAGTTTTTATCTTTTACTAATTAGTTAATGTTATTTTAAAAGTTACAACTTCTATTTTGTTGGAAGTTAATTTTGAAAATATATAATTTTTTCTATGGTTATGATTTTTCATTTTAAAATTATATATATGAAAAGATGTACTTTATTATTATATTTTTCCATTGTAACTTCTCTTTCGTAGTTTATTATTTGTTATTATATAATTGTTTAATAGCATATTTAATTAATTTAATTATTTAATATTTTGATTATTAGTAATAATTATTTTCCGACTAAGAAATAATTTATTTATTGAAGAATAATTTAATTTTTAGTATTTGATTATAACTATAAATATATGTCATTTATTTTTTACAAAATCAAAACTAAAAGGTTTTAACGTCTTTATTTTGATGTATTAATTGTTGTGTCATACAACATAATAATTATTATATAATCATATTTATTTGATAATCAAAAATGAATTAGTTCACTTTGGTAGTGTTCAAAATTATTTATTTGAATATTAATTTTAATCAAAGTATATATACAGAAAACAAAAACTACATAAATTGTTTTTTATATAATTATATATATAATAAGAGACTGTGTCTCTCCAAGACTCGACACATCAGCTCTAGATCAGCTCATGAAAAAGTTCTTTAATCCAAAACACATTAGCAACCAAAAAAAAAGAGTCAATAGGACTTCACTTTTTTTTTCAACGGCAAATATTAATATGGGCCACAAAGGCCGGCCCATTAGCCTAATTCCTACATAAATCTCATAAGTGGTGGGACTCGATTCCTAGTTGTGCATGTGCACCTGCCTTTAGTGGACTTACCAGCAGCCACTGGACTAAAGGCCACTTGCCAATAGGACTTCACTTAAGCACAGCAAAGTAATGTATAGTATTCTCAATGATATTAACGTATAGTATTCTCAATGATCTTATTCAATCACATTAACTACGGCTCAAGTGTTACAAACAGACTGAAATTAAGTATATGATTATGAAGGGTTTATTTATATCTTTGTCTCTGGCAATTTTTTCTCATCGCTCAATCTCGCTTCCATTTTTGTAAAATTTGAGATTTCATTGAAGCTGACAGCTTTTTCTGTTTGAAGAACGCTTGTGCTTATATTGTTTGTGGAGCCGTCAAATATTCAAGAAGAATGATTACAATTCTGGATCTTTGAGGGTATTATTCGTTCATCTTAATTAAAGATCATGGATATATCATAAAAAAAATTTAGATCAGAATGGTTATGTAGTATTATGATAGACCATGAATGTGTTAATAGCATAAAGATGAAATTGTATGACAAAATGAATTTGTTTGGGGTTTTGGGTTACAATCATCACTAAACTTGTAGCTGACTCAGATCTTTGCAAAGATGGTTCTAATAAAGATCCATGATTCCAAGTCATTGCCATGACAGATTTCATTAGGGACACACGAAACATATTATTTTTCGGTCTCAAACCCTTCTACTCTAAGGTCGGTTTTCTTCCTTGTCAGATTCCCCTTCTCATTTGGTATTCTCTCAGTGGCAATGCTCAAACATTTCATCTGCGGGTATAATGTGGCCTTTACTTGTAGAGGAGTAATACCACACTTGGTGAGAGAATCATGGAGAAGTGTTCTATTGTTTGGCAAGTTACTGATGATGATATAATTCATGTGCTGTTGTTTTTGTGATACTAATAAGCTGGATCGGAACGACTTGGAAGAGATACCGGAAGAGAGGCTATAAACGATATAAGAGAAACCAGAAATAGAAGGGGGAGAGTGATTAAGAGAATCAAGAGCCAATTTTGCTTAAGGCTAAGCTGAAAGGCAATAGTAAAAGCAAAAGAAAAAAGTGGTAAAGTGTTTTACATGTTGTGTGTCATTGCCTTAGCCTCTAAACGATGGTTCAATGATCTTGTTCTTTACTAAATGTAACCCTCTCAACTTTCTGATTCTTCTTGTTTATCATCTTTACTTTATATCTTTCTTGACTTTCGATGTATATATGTGTGTATACAGAATCTTCTTGTCTAATCTTTTCTCTTCCTTTCTTTTTTTGGTTTTAGTATCCTCTTATCTTTTTAATTACTCTTGGAATACTCTTTCTAATACTACTAAGCTGATACATATTCTAAGTTGATGTCTGTTCCTCTTTTTGTTTGTAGCAGTTGATACATCGAAATACGAGCAAGTGATGCTGGAATCAGAAATTTAATTATCCGAGAATCCTCTTTGAGTGTATTGAGACGTTAAGGATATGTTATGTCTCAGATTTTACTGTTTGCATTAGTGTAGAAGAATGAGAAGAAGCTATTTTATTTCCTGAAACAAATTACTTTGAAATAAATGTTTTTGTTTTATTTATTTTGTGATATGATTTTGTTTACAAATGTTTTATAAATTAAATATTAAATAATTTTTTTTACAAACATTTCACTGCGCTATTGCGCGGATATAAATCTAGTTAGTTTAATTTTAAAGTTGTACCTTTCATTACATTTTTACGAATACATACATTTATTTAGGAAATATCCCAAAAAACCTTCAAAGTTTAAGGTACTCCCAGATTAAATCTTAAACAATTTTGACTCCTTATAAAAAACCTCTAACCTACACCTATTGATAAATAAACCCAAAACATGGTTCCCATAAACACTAATAATAGCTCTGTTAAAAGATACTCCCTCTGTATCTTAAAGAGTGTCATTCTAGGTTTTTTCACACAAATTAAGAAACAAAATACAAAGTCATTTATGCCCCTATGGATTAAAGGTAATGATTAGTTAGATTCCATGTTAAAAAAATTGATTGGAGGTTAAAGTTGGAATTTTTTGTTAAAAGGTACATTGAAATGGTAGAATGACTCTTTGTGAAACACCTTTTTTCTCCTAGAATGACACTCTTTGCGAAACGGAGGGAGTATGTTAAAGTGATATTTTTCCGTTAGTAACACGTTGAAATATATTTGGATGATTAATTATAATAAAAGAAATAAAATGATTTGGGTTATTAGGAGTTCGGAAAAAACAAAAAAAATCGAATAAAGGAAAGAAAAAGTTTATTTAAGTGGTTATCGGTTTACTATGGTGGCTATCGAAGACTAAGTGATATACCTCATTTTTATCGGTTCCTAACTTAGTAATTTGCATATTTTCAGGTTCATTTTCTGTGTTTTAGAGTCTTTTCAGGTGAAAATAGATTTATTTCGGATTATACACGTAGAGCATGACTTAGGATGAATCAGAGCAATTTCTGAAGTTTTCAGCAAAGATTAGAGATCGATCTATCAACACCTTGATTGATTGATCACTACCCCATTGGAAGCTATGTTCGACCCATTGATCGACCTACATCACATGGATCGATTGATCATCATCCCACAGAAAGCATCGCTCGACCCAGTGATCGA
>OVBA01005390.1:0-20023 GCA_900406435.1 Lepidium aucheri
TATGGTTAGAATAGTTCCTGAATAGTTTCCCTGACAAGAATTCTAACTCCTAAATGAATATCCGACATCCGATTGCCTTAGTTTATTGTTTACATCCACGTTAAGTTGTTAGNTATCGATTGATTTAGCTTGCGATTTGATAGGAGTTAAAAGTGTAACTTGGTTCTCTGTGGAATTCGACCCCTAATTACTATTATGTTTTCTGTGCACTTGCAGTAGGATATAGGGTTAAAACTCGTTGTATCAATTATCAAAACTGATAGACATACATTCTGATTGTTGTAGGGAATGAAAAAATTGTGGCCCAACTTAGCTAGTACTAATTACTCGACTAAGCTAACTTAACTGTTATTTATCTTTGATATTTTGGATTCAGACATTTTCATGAATGTTGAATGGGTTACAGACTTCTATCATGTGAGATTCGAACACAAACTATGTTTTGTTGAATGAATGTGTTTGTTTTGTCAATTCTTCTTATTTTACTTAGGATTCACTCATATAACAAAAGAAGATAGCTAAATGAAATATATATAATAGCAAAAAAAATATTATAATCTAATATAATAGCAATGATAATTAAGCTATCACATTGTATACTACAATATACGTTAATGATGTAACGAACTATAATACAGTTTTGAGTAACTAGTATTGTAGAAATAACTATTATAACATGTATATTGACTTATCGTAATTTTAATTTAAAAAAGTAAAAGCACTATTACAATAAATATAAAAGCTCACATCTTTTGCTATGATATCTTACTTAACATAGCATAGACAAATGATGTTATCATACAAGGCGTACCTACCATAGTTACCGATGTCATACCATATAATAAAACGCTATATAACATATATAATAACATATTTTCTGCGCTAATCATGTATGTTTTTCTTGTAGTGCTTATTGATTTTTGAATCAGAATAAAAGAAATGTACATGTATAAATACATGTGATTTTTGAGCGTAGAGGAGAAGAGAAAAAGCAGAAAGGATACAGAGAAAGAGAGTTGGTAAAAAAATTGAATCTGAAAGAGAATCGATCTAGATTCTTCTTCTTTTTCCTCCGTCTTTAACAAAAATAGGCTTTATCTTTCTCTTTCGCTGTCTTTTTGTTCTTGAGATAATCAGCTTAATCATTGAGTACACAATGATTAATTAGCACAGTTAATGTTCTAAGCATTCCCTCTTGTAATATTATACGAGATAGGGGGTTTAATTTGCTTAAGCATAGAAGCTTTAAGCTTCGGTTTTGTTTTGTTAATTATTTAAATTTGCAGGTTCTATAGTCATCCTCGATAGGTTCAACAAACTTCATTTGATCCTCAGATTAAATAATTCTGATTTCTATAAACCTCGTAAGGTTTATATATTATTCTAAAGTTTTGCGAGTACATGTGAATAATTAATAAAATATCATAAAAATAAAGGAAAGCCATATTTGTGTAGATGAGAATCTGGTGGGGTGAGGTAAGAGTGGCTAGGTTTATATAAGTGGCCAAATAATGACTGAAATTTGGCCTTTTAATACAGTAAAGAAATAAATATAGAGTTGAAATAATTGGCCAAAAAGGTCATACTTATTAGGATCAAAGCATGAGTAGCAGTTGTAACAATTACACTAAGGAGATTTTAAAACTTTAATCTTCTCATGGGATGTGAAAATGAAAGCCAACAAAAATAAAATAATGAAAAATAGGTAGGCCAACTACATCAACCAACCCCTTTAGGTAGTAAATTTTTTGTAATATTAAAAATAAAAACAAAAGCTATAGATTCAACATTTATAAACCAACCAAATATCTTAAATATCAAAATAAACTTAAACTTTTAAATCTCCTTTTCACCACAATATTTTATTGTATATATGTAGCAAATTCATCTAGAAAAAAGAAGAAGTCTTATCTTTGGAAGCATATTAATGTATCTCCTTATCTTATTGCATTTATGGTGACATTATGTCCGTTGCTCGATCCTTTTTGAAATTTAGTTACTTCCAACTGTACCAATATTGACTCCTCCAGTTACATGACCAATAATAATTGAAAGCAATCACATAATTATTAAAAATAGATATAAATATTTAATTTGAAGAAAATATACCTTTCAATGAGAACTCTTCTAAATAGACATTGATCACGCCATTTGTTGCGGCTATCCCAAGCTTTTATCTTCTTTAACTGGTAATATCTTTATTTAAAATAGAATTAATTATAGTATAATGTGTCATAATAAATAATACTCCCTCCATTTCAATTTAGTTGTCGTTTGACACATATATTAAGAAAATAGGTGAATGTTCTATTATATCCTTATTTGACTATTAGAATTCCAAACCATTTAATATTTTATTCATTTAATTAGAGCCAAATGAGATAATCTTTATATCAAAAACTACATTAGAAAATAAGAATGACAACTAAAATGAAACAAAAATTTTAACCTAAAATAACAAGTAATATGAAACGGAGGAAGTAGTACAATATTTTCAATAAAAAAACTTTTTTAGTCGGGAATATGTGAAACAATCATCAACTTTTGAATTTTGATGCGGCGATTTATTAATGGCATTAATTCAATATTCAAAAAGAAAAATGTTGACGACAATTTCAAACTTTTAAAATTTTATTACTAGTTATTTTAGCTCAATTTATGTCAAAAATAATTCGTACAGTTGATTATTAAAGTACGAATCAATTTCATAAGGATAGAAATATTGTTTAACCAATGATTTTACAAGTCCGAAAATAGTAAATATTATAAATAATAAGGTAATGGATATAAATAATAATTTTTTACTTGTATTGGGAAAAGACTGAATACTTTTCATGTATCAAAAATATGATCCTACTTTTTTTTATCATTCAAAATTTTCATTAAAACTTCATTTTTCTTTGTTTTGGAGAAGTTATTACACTACATATCAATAATATATTAAAAATATAACTAAAAAATAAAGTAATTACTAAAACTAAATTTCAGTTTTTAAATTTTTTTAATTTTGTACTGATTTTTAACCTTTCTTTAGTATGTTAAGAAGAATTTTGAACCCAAATACATAAATTTTTGGAAAGCCAGAATTTCATTTTTTTCAATTCTGTTAATTTTTGTTTTCTTTTCAACAATAATTCGATTGACAAGATTTGATTCATAACCAAAATTTTCAAACTGAAATTGGGTAGGATTCAAACTCACTATATAATATCAAATTATATTAGGAACAAACCAACATGGCTATTTGCTTCTTTACAAATTTTTGTTTTTCTTTTCATTAGTGGACGACAAACATCAAGACAGTTTTATAAATAAATTTATACTTTTATTCTGAAAATTTTACAAAAAATAAATAATATGATAAAAGCTTTAAATTAAGAAGATAGCTAATTATATAATATTGTTACACATTTAAGAAAGTGAAGATTGCAGGTCGTCTTTAGTTTAGCAGTATGTGATAAATTTATTAAAGGTAGATGCACTTGCATATCCAGATATCAAGTCCTATTACATACATTATATAAGAATTTGACTAATGAGTCGGTCAGTTGTTGTTGTATAATAATGATAAAAAAAAGTTAAAATTAAGATATATGAATATGGAATTAAGGATCACGACGACATCTAATACCCGTTTCACAACCTCTGGAGTATTTGTTAACTGGAACTTTAACACATCCATTTGGATAGTTAGGGCTACATCCTTGATTTCCGTCTTTTCTTAACGTATCATATTTTACATTTTCTGTTCCTTCTGTGCTTCCACAAAGCATAAATAATATGATCATTATTGTACCAAATAGAAAAACAATTGGATTCTTCTTCTTTGCAACCATTTTTTATTATTCACTTAGCTAGTGTTTTGCTCTTCTCTTTGTATTTTGCAATGTATTAGTGAATGATTATATTGGTTTCAATGTTTAAGATATTTATAGTGAGATAAGAGTTGGTTTATAAAGTTATATTTTATATATTAAAGTGGAAGACACTTTCATTTTGACAGTGTTATAAACCTTAGGATAAATTTAACATATGGTTCATAACTACCCTTAAAAATATGTCTAATGTGACTTTGGTTATAAACTTTCATATAAAAATTTTAAATTAACAAATATTAATTAGAAAAACTCTAAAAATATTTAAGTTAAATTAAAAATATATTGGGTACAAATTTGATTTTTGATTCGGTTTTCGTTCAGGTTCAGATTCGGTTTTCAAATACATAAATTTAGCACTCATTATGGTATTTTGTCGGGTTTGATTCTTTTAATTCGGTTTTTGGCTCTATTGATATAACACTTACTCGGTTATTTTTATTTTCAGATTATTTTCAGATTGGGTTCAGTTTGGTATAGATCGAGTTTGGATTTGAGTATTTTTTATCTGAAATTCCAAAATAAATAAATATTTAATAAAAACATCTTTAGGGTTTGGTTTTTGATTTGGTCCCGATTCGGTTTTCTAAATATATAGGTTTCATTTTGACCGTGTTATAAACTTTACGATTAATTTAACCTATGGTTCATAACTATCCTTAAAAATAGGCATAATGTGACTTTGGTTATAAAATTTCATTAAAAAAATTTAATTAACAAAAATTAATTAGAAAACTTTAAAAAGATTAAAATTAAATTAAAAATATTTTGGGTACAAATTCAATTTTTGATTCGGTTTTCGAATACAAAGATTTAGCACTCATTATGGTATTTTGTCGGGTTTAGTTTTCTAATTTGGTTTCTGGCTCTTTTGATATAACACTTATTCGGTTATTTTTATTTTTCAGATTGGGTTCGGTTTGGTATATATCGTGTTTGGATTTGAGTAATTTTATCTGAAATTCCAAAATAAATAAATATTTAATTAAAACATCTTTAGAGTTTGGTTCTTGATTTGGTTCCTGTTCGGTTTCCTAAATATATAGGTTTATGACCCATTGGGATATTTTCTAATTCGGTGATTCCGGTTTGGGTTTTGGGCCACTAGAATAATATCTCGAAAATAATGTTCAAAATATCAACATAAATCTAAGAATCAAATGAACACGGTTTAAAAAAACAATCAAGTCTCATGCTATAACATGAATATAATTCTAGTTTATTATATAAAGCCAGAGAAGAATGCATATTCATGGAAATTTATTTGGTATACTATTTGTTTCATTACCTATAGTTTTCTGAAGCATTGTGAGCATGCCAACAACTTTTTTGGTTATATAACAATTTTAATTCGTTTATAACACTTTGTCAAAATTATAAATAAAACTATCTAAGCCTTCTTTACTTATTTTCAATAAAATGTGATAAAATTGAATATATATTTTGCTTTTCCAAACCCAATATTATATTGCCATATGTTAATTAAAATATGTAGCTTAATATAACACCGTTAAGAAAATATATATTATTCACATTATATAATTATGTCATAAAAGTTTTATTCATTTCACTAACATTGCTAATCCTATGACGTACCAATTAGATCATAAATTGTAATATACGTTTATATAAATAATGAATTATGTGCTTAATATCATTTGCATGTATATTAAGACAAAAGTAATGGAATGGAATTCTTAATGCGGTCTTTGTTTCCAAAAATCTACAAATTGTTAATTTTGGGGTCTTTTCAATTTATAATTTATGAGACATGATCTGGACATAATTAAGTGATTGGGAGATAATCACAAGTCTTTTGATTTGATTTGATAACCCATTGCATAATATTCGGATTTTAATCAAAAATGAGAATCATTGTTGTTGTTTTATATCTACATCTTACTCATGTTTCTCCACTAGTTTTTTCCACTTAATTTAAGATCCTTGCGTGTTTATCTGGTTTTTACTTTTGTTTTGATCGATAACATGAAAACGTTACTATCAAATGGTAAAAACTGAAAATACAAAATTTTATATTGTTGTTTTGTACTACATTATATTGTAAGAGATAATATTTTATTAACATTATGTCATAATTGTCTGGCCTATTAGTCAAGTTTCTATCTAATATAGGCTGTTTTGATTCCTAAATGTGTAAATACGTCTACTTTTAATAGATTTATCACTTGCTACTAGACTAATTACCACTTGCGTAAACAGATGATGTTAATAGCACAAAATAATATATTCACCAAGATCTTAGAAAATGAAGAAATTAGATGTCAAATACAAGTGAACCAGTTATAGTGCTCATTGTCCAAATCATCATATAGCGAGGTTCGATCTCTCCCCAATATAAGTGGAAAAAAAGATTTTAGGATGTAAGCTGAAACTATGAATCAAATCTTATCGATTCAATTGTTAACAAAAAAAATTTAGATATATACATTTTGAGTTCTTTGTTTCATCAATTAAATAATAATAATGATAACAAAATTCAAGATTTTTCTTTTTTTTGGTCAAAAATTAGATGAATAAAACTCATTCATCAAAATTTTAAAACTATAGGTCTATACATCAAAAAAATTCTTCTCTCTTTTTTCAGTTAAAACAATATAAGTTAAAAAAATTAATTAGCTAAATAGTAAATAATAATAGCACTTGTTATTATGGAAACGTGATGACTATTTGTATTTATTCTGAATTATATTAAAACCAAAGTAGAATACATAGTTCTAATACATAAATGTGATGATGATTTAAATAATTAATTACAAGAATTGAGGGTTAAAGCGCTGCAAATATATTGTTGGTTTAATTTAGTTTATAAATCATCAAATTCAAACATATGCATTCCAAAAAAAGAGTGTGGAGTTCTATAAAAAAATATACTAATCAAAGACAAGTAGTTCTAGAAAACACAAAATACATGTTCTAGGCAGTCATATGCGTTTACATATGAAACTATTAATTATATACAAATGTGTTAATAGTTGAAACTACCAACAAAGTTTGAATTCCGGTGTAGCACTATCTTTGAGAATAAAAAGGTTCATACTAGTTAAATGGTGTTGTGACATGTTTTTATTCTCGGACCTAAAAAGTTATCTAATAAAAAATCTTATCATATCTCATTGCCATGTTGCTTACTTTATTCATACAATAACTTAAATTTAATTTTTTTTATGAAATATGAAATTTATTGATCATCAAAAAAATATATATATGAGTTTATATACAAAGAATCAACTAAATACAAACATAAGAAATAACTGAAAACATATCAGAGTCTTCGGATCTCAAACAAACGACGAATGAGAGGTTCCAACCTATGAAGAGTTCTATAGTTCAAAGAAGAAATGCGGTTGTGGATTATCTTATGGATCACAAGAAAGAGAGATGAGAAAAAGGAGCTTATACCTCCATGAATCCGAATATTTCTTTTCTGCCAAACGTAGTACAAAGTAGCCTGAAAAACTAATCTTATGAGCACAAAATCCAGTATACTGAACTTATGATGTGTAGCCTGAACTCAATTAAAATTTAGGTTTTACGACTAATTCAATTTTGCAAAACTCTTTTAAATCCGATGATTTACATGTTTAAACTAATAATACGAGCATTATTTGAAATTTCAGTTCATTTCACTGCATGTGAAAATTAAAAGTAGAAAATTTATGAATGATTTTGAGATATTAATCATCTTTCTGTTGTTTTGACAAAAAAAAAAATACTAATTCCAGTTTTGATTTTATATTAGGAAAAAAAGAAAAAGAAATTAGAAGAAGACAAAACAACGTTTCCACCGCGTCAATGTTCTACCCGACGACACGCTTTGAAAATCATTTTAGGTCTCATTTTTGTCCTTTACGTCGTCAATAATACTTATTTTTGTTTTGAATATATGAAATTACATATATAGATAAATTTTAAAAGTCATGTTAAATAATACTATTTGCTAAACCAATAGGAGAATCCTGCGCCATGACACATCACCATACATAAATGACAAACCCAATGCCAAATTTCAAACCACGCGAACCTAATCTTGTTGAAAATTAATGCCTTTTTTCTATTAATCTACACTTTTTTTTTGGTGTGAATAATCTACACTTTTTATAAAAAATGAAAGATTTCTCATAATGAAGATTTAACCCCAAAAAAAAATATATATATAAAATAAGAACTGAAGATTTTATATTCTAGAAGAAACACACTATAAATGAGTATCCTTGCTGGCAAAAATCCATCATTCAATTTGGTCGGTCAAATAAAATCTACACAGATGTTATAAAGCATTGTCATCTCTTTAAATTCGTTCCCATTTTTGGTTTTACATTCACATGGCGCGTATTACAGTCGATCGTCTCTGTTTCGTCTTACCGCCGGAATCCGGCGAGTTTAAGCCGCCGTTGAGGATAGTTGAAGAGGAGACCAAAGAAGAAGATGACACCAAAGAAGAAGATGAGAAGAAGAGTCGTGATTGTGGACGTCAAGTTGTAAGTTTTATCGGTGATTTGTTCCGTCGATTACACAGCTCCAAATTGGTCAAAAGCTTGAATCCTTGTGGTATCCACGCGACTAAAGATTCTATTTCTATGGAGATTAATAAACCTTTCACTGACATGGAAGGTGTTCAACTTTCCGGCAAAATCGGCTGCGAGAATCCAAGAATCTTTGGATACTCCGAGCTTTACATCGGAACTAATGGTTTCAGCGAGGAGTTGATCCTCGGTAGTGGCGGTTTTGGCCGTGTTTACAAGGCGGTGTTACCTAGCGACGGAACCACCGTAGCTGTTAAATGCTTGGCGGAGAAGAAAGGAGAGCAATTCGAGAAGACGTTCGCGGCGGAGCTTGTCGCGGTGGCTCAGCTCCGGCATCGGAATCTTGTGAAACTGAGAGGGTGGTGTCTCCACGAAGACGAATTACTTCTCGTTTACGAATATATGCCAAATCGAAGCTTAGATCGTGTGCTTTTCCGACGAGCGGATATTAATTCTGATTTTAAACCGTTGGATTGGAATCGGAGGGGTAAAATCGTCAGAGGACTCGCCGCAGCATTGTTCTACCTCCATGAGCAATTAGAGACTCAAATTATACACAGAGATGTGAAGACGAGCAACGTCATGTTGGATTCTGACTTTAACGCACGACTTGGAGATTTCGGATTGGCTCGCTGGTTAGAACATGATATTGATGAGTGCGAACCCGACTCGAGTTACGACTCTGTTTCTTCGTTCCGTAACCACCAATTTCGAGTAGCTGACTCGACTCGAATCGGTGGGACTATCGGTTACTTACCACCCGAGAGTTTCCGAAAAAAAACCGTCGCCACCGCAAAAACAGACGTGTTCAGCTTTGGTGTGGTGGTTTTAGAGATTGTTTCCGGTAGACGTGCAGTGGATCTTTCGTTCTCGGAAGATAAAATCATTTTGCTCGATTGGATTCGGAGGTTATCTGATAACCGGAAGTTACTCGATGCTGGAGATTCTCGGTTACCGAAAAACTCTTATGATCTCTCCGATATGAAGGGAATGATTCATCTTGCTCTCCTCTGTTCGTTAAACAATCCAACACATCGTCCCAACATGAAGTGGGTGATCGGAGTACTTTCCGGCGAATATTCCGGTAACTTACCGGCGTTACCTTCGTTCAAAAACCATCCTCTTTATATTCCTTTATCTTCTCTAAAATCAAGCTCAACTTCGGCGACGACTACGACCACAAGAACAACGACCACCACAACCTCCATAACAAGCTTCAACGCGTCTTCAGAGTCAACACCATCGTCAGATTACGTTACTGCCCTCGATGAATCAATTTACCAAACGGCGGAGACGGGAGAAAATTGGTATTTTAATTACAACAGCCGACGAATGACATCATCTAAGGCTTTAGTATTGGACACTCCGAGGGAGATTTCGTATAACGACATCGTTTTAGCCACTGATAATTTTTCCGACGCGCGTCGCGTTGCTGAGGTTGATTTCGGTACAGCTTATTACGGTTTACTAAACCGGGATCAGCATATAGTGGTGAAACGTCTCGGTATGACTAAATGTCCGGCTCTGAGAACCCGGTTCTCCACCGAATTACTAAACCTAGGCCGGCTTCGACACCGTAATCTTGTCATGCTTCGTGGTTGGTGTACCGAACACGGAGAAATGCTAGTTGTATATGATTATTCAGCGAATCGAAAGCTAAGTCATCTTCTGTTCCATAACCATATACCAGGAAACTCTGTTTTGCGATGGAAAGTTAGGTATAACGTGATCAAATCACTTGCTTGCGCGGTACGCTACCTCCACGAGGAGTGGGACGAGCAAGTCCTTCACCGCAACATAACTTCTTCAACAATCTTTCTCGACAGAGACATGAATCCGCGGCTCTGCGGGTTTGCATTGGCCGAGTTTTTGTCTAGAAACGACCAAGCTCATCAAGCTGCGAAAAAGAAAGGATCTGCACAAGGGATTTTTGGTTATATGGCACCAGAATACATGGAATCCGGAGAAGCTACAACCATGGGGGATGTATACAGCTTCGGCGTGGTGGTGCTCGAGATGGTTACGGGTCAGCCCGCAGTGGATTACAAGAGGAAAAAAGAAGACGCTCTTTTGGTGTTGAGAATCCGGCAATTGGTCAGTGACCGGAAAAAACTGTTGGAAGAGATTGCAGATATGAGTTTAGAGGATGAGTACGAGAGCGTAGAAATGGCAAGGCTATTGCGGTTAGGGTTGGTATGCACGAGAACCGATCCTAAGCTAAGGCCAAGCATTAGCCAAGTGGTGAGTATATTGGATGGGAACGAGAGGTTTTTCAAAGAGGAAGCAGGAAAAGAAGGTGAAGTGAGCCGCAACCATATGTATAGTTCGTCTATGTTGATGATTAGACAAATGCAAGCACTTGGGATTCATTGAGTACGTAATCTTTAGGGCAAGTCTTAGGAAATGTTTTCAAGTAATCAAATTTGCAATATACATATATTTTTCATCGTTTATTTTTAACCTTTGTTGTTTACTGTGTAAAGAAGATTTCTGGTCCAATTATGTAGTTTTTGTGGAATATCATCTAAACCGGAATTCCATTGATTCCATCTTTTTTTTTTCTTTTTTCTGTTTGGGGGTTTTGAAGTATAACAAATAAATTTATAGTTTTATTCTGAAAAGTTTACAAAACATAATAAATTTGGAAGAAAATCATAGAATATATAAATTAACATGGCTAATAAAATAATATTGATTCAAATTTAAGAAAGTGAAGATTAATGTGGTATATGAGTGTGGAATTAAGGCTCACGACGACATCTAGTACTGGTTTCACAACCTCTTGAATATTCGTTAACCGGAACTTTGACACATCCATTTGGATTGTTTGGGTTACATCCTTGATTTCCGTCTTTTCTTAACGCATCATATGCGACTACATCTTCTGTTCCGTCTGTGCTTCCACAAAATATGAATAATATTATCATTATTATAGCAAATAAAAAAACAATTGGATTCTTCTTGTTTGCAACCATTTTCTATTTTTTAGATTTTTTTGTCTTTTTGTATTTTGCAATGAGTTTTTGAGTGATTATTGATTTCAATATTTCGAAAATTTATACTAGACAAGAGTTGGTTAAAAAAGTTATGTTGTTACATGAGGCCAGAGACGAATGCATATGCATGAAATTTATTTGTCATTAATATCTTTTTCTTATTGGTTTACAGATTGTTTTGTTATCTGTAGTTTTCTGAAGATTTGTGAACATGCCAACAACGTTTTGGTTATAACAATTACTAAAGCTTTTATAATGCTTTTGCTAATTGTCTTTCGAACGTCAAAACTATAAATAAAACTATGTAAGCTTCATTTACAGATTTCCAACACAATTTCATAAACTGAATTAAATTTTCTTTTTGCCATATTATATTGCCATCTTTAACTTTTAAACCATAACATCATTTTTTTTAATTCTGTTAAAAAAACAGAAACTACACATTCGTTAAAATGAGTTTTCTTTAAAAACAATAATATATATATATATATATTTTTAAAAAGTTTTAGTTCATTCTCCAACTTAGGTAATGCAACTTGAAGATAAAAATAATATACAATATACAATATACATCAGTCTTTATTTTTATTTTTGTTTATCAACGGCAATATCAATATGGATCATAAAGGTCGACTTATTAGCCAAATTCCTAAATAAATCTCGTAGGTGGTGGAACTCGATCCTTGGTTGTACATGTACACATGCCTTTAGTGGACTTACCACCAACCAGTAGACTAGATGCCACTTAAAGACCAGTCTTTATTTATTGCTTAAATAAAACATTCAAATTACATCAAAATAATATCTCAAATACAATAACCCAAATATATGAAAAATCGATATTTTTATATATATTAAAATAAGAGACACTTTCGATTTGACTGTGTTATAAACTATATGATAAAATTAACCTTAAGTTCATAACAATTTTATCACAGATTTATATACAAAAATTCAAAATTAATAAAAATTTAATTAAAAAATTAAAAAAAGACTAAAGTTTAATGAAAATATCGGTTACAAATTTGGTTATTGATTTGGTTTTAATTTGGGTTTGGATTCAATTTTACCGATACATAGCTTTAGGGTACATTCTGGTGTTATGTCGGGTTCAGTTCATCTAATTCGATATTTTGATTATTTAGATATAACTTATATAAATATTTTATTTTTTTAATAGAGTTTTGTTCGATATATTTCGAGTTCAAGTTTCGGGTGTTTTTATTTAAAATTTTAAAGTAAATTCAAAATTGATAGAAAAACTTTAACAAGGTAAAATTTGGTTCTTGACTTTAAACTAACTCGAGTTAAAAATATATAGATATGTTACACTCCGTAGATCATCATCTACTATTCTATTATATAACGAGTATTTTTTTGGTTAACAAGTAACTTTTGCATTGACAACAGCCCGAACTATAGCCTAAGTTCTTCAAGTGAAGCTGGATTGGATCGATAACGAGGTTCTTACTAATAAATTACAAATTTATTTTAGTAGACTAAACATACATAAAATTAATATGCATTTTGAAGTACAAATCAAAGGTAAAAAAGAAAGAAAAACAAACAAATACTATAAATCTAAAAAATTATATATGCATCTCTTTCTCACACATAAAAATATAAATATATTCAAACATCTAGTAAATATAAATATTTGCATTTAAAACCACTGAGAATCTCAGTCCGAGATCCAAATCATTACATCGTCTTCGAGTGTTTTCATACATAGCTTAGAAAACAAACTGTACAAGCAGAAACACATGGTTTCGAGTTTTATTGGTTCCAAGTAGAGATTGGAATGGATACAACGATAAACCAAAGCAAGCACAATTGTGTAGACTCCGAAAGATAAAAGACCAAAGAAAGCTTGCGATGAGGCTATCAAATGTCGTCTCTTGTTTCTTCGAGATATTATAATCATCAAATAAAACAGTTGTGTACCGTTCTCAGTTGCTTCCAGCTATCTAGTAGCCCACGTAATTCATGTCCTGAGACGGGGAGCATCGTGCCACAACTGCTAACGTCTTTAAAGTTCCTCTACATGGGTCACTGCCAAATGCAGCATTTGAGACTTCAACGAAGCAGCTGTTACGTCCTTGACAAGCCTGCAAAAGAGAAACAATGACTTTTTTCGGATAGTCCCCAAAAGTCACATTTCACAATTGCTATGAACCATATTTAGAGCTATACATCACAATTTCTAACCATAATCTTTCGATCAGGTTTCTTAGGCAATTACGATCTTTATAGTTTGGCTTGGTTACAATCTTTTACGCAAATAAATGGTAAAAGAAAATTTCACCTCTGAGACTATTGATAGCGATTTGGATGCATGACATTTCCCGGTATACAACCTCTCGCAGCTACCACTTGGAGTCCCATAGCTAGCAAATTCTATGGAGGTTATTACATGCCCGTTTTCACACTGCAGATGCATTTCTGGTGCGACACTGCTTATCGACGTCGTTCTGTTCATGTAATTTGGTGTGAACCATTTCCGCAGAGGTGGATAATGTGATTCTGAGATCTGACCGCACAAAATTCCAGCAGTAACTGTCTTAACTGATATCTTAAATGGGTTTCCCCCGGTTTCTTCAAAGACCACAAGCATATTTCTTAATGACTTTAACCATGAACGTGGTACATGGTACCTGTACAATTATGTGGTCAGTACCAACTATCACCGGATTTAATAGTACATTGCAGAGTTATGACGTGCACATTACCTGGTTTGCGTAGGCTTTCCACAATTTGTTGTGCACTTATCTGAATGGTAGGCTCCACGATAATCACACGTGCTTTGGCATCCATCCTTTTGGGAAATGATATTCCAGTACCTTCCAATATGGTGCCCATTAACCCAAGCTTGGCCCTTTCCCATACTTTCCAGATCAAGTACAACCGGGTCTGTTCCATCTGGGGTGTAGAAGTACGTCTAATTCATACAGAAGAAAGGAAAGACTAATCACTTTCTCTGTTCACTATAACATTAGTATACAAAACTCCACATGTTTCACAGTTTAGTGGTGAAGACGTAGAGTTAACATTTACCTTGTACCACATAAAGATTGAAGCTGAGGCGTTTGGCTCCAAGGCACTCCACGCTGCTTTTTCAGTGTGTTCAACAGCATATATCTTTTCAGCCACCCCCTTCAGTCCCACCTACAACAAATTCAAAATATGTGATGCTTCTATTAATGCTCAGAAGATAGAATCCACAAAAGCTTCTCCTTTGAATGACTTTCTCAAAAGCTGCATACACATTAACTACACCTGATAGGTCCATGTCAATTTTGATAGGTCAATATCTCCATTCTTGAATCCAGTAAGCCTGGCTTTGCCTCTAAAACCTGCGCCATCCTTCTCCAAGAAAGCACCGTAATTCTGTGAAATGAATTTTAAATGATTATAGGTAGCTGTTAAAGCAGGATTAAGAGGATAGAATAGAGAGTATATGTTTACCTGTAAACCCACTGTCTGAGTTAACAGAAGTAGATCGTTGTTTCCCTTTACAAGACGTACAGGCTGCACTGCTTTCACCCAGTGACCGACAACACTGCCTTTACTTACATTCAACATGACGAGAGAGTAAGGGAGAAATGAGAGAAAAATTAAACAAAAAGAGTAAAGACAACATACAAAAATGCCCAGTCAATACATGATCAGTACAATTATTACAGTTTACATAACAAGTAACATAAAGACAACATACAACAACACGCAGTCGCCATATATTGATCAGTACAGTTTTTACAGTTATTTAATACACTGATAAGACATAACACGTAGTAAGTGTTGGGAATTACCTGAGAGTTGTTCGTTAACAAACACACGCAACACATCTCTCATTTTATCAATTGACACTGAGGGACTTGCTCCATTTTTCTTCCAGAACGAGATATCATCTTCAGATACGCTTATTCTACATTTGGTTGAGGAAAGGACGAAAACCATTAACGATATAACCAGGGTCAGAAAAGGATCTAGTAGAAGTAATCACGGTACAAAGTTCCTCTAGAATACTGAACTGGCAAGAGAATACATAGACCAAGCAATTTCTGATAATTCGCTCAATTTTACAGGACAAGCATCTTGAATATATAACGCATTCTTTCATTTGAATGATTATTGTTGGTAAGATAATTCATATAGCTACCTTGTTTTATGCCACAGGTAATCAGATCGGTCTTTTGTAACATTCAAATGCTCCAGTAATCCTTGGAAAGTGAAATTGTTTTCACCCCATATGCCAATAGGCTCTTTCAGAGCCATCCATGATTTTGAGATAATAGAAAGGTCGTCCTCCCTCACAATTTTTTGCAGTATAGACATACTACCCAACGGAGAGTTAGCAGACTCTACCATTTTAACAGAAGTTTGTGCTCCTACCTGCTCAAGAATAAAATAATAATAAAAAAGGAATCTCAAGAACCATCTCAGAAGCCAATCTCCTGATAAGACAGAAATGTCAACTTCAAAACAAAAGATAATGTGGGTGTTACTTCCTGTCACTGTGATTATGGTTATCTTATCAAATACAAAGACTAACAGTTTGAAATTTCCTTACTGAAGCAATTAAAACAGGACTAGTCCTTCTACGCATCCAGTCACAGTTACAGTCACACTGATAGTTTTTAAAAAGATTTTAGTCACATTAGCTGTATTCTGCAACAAAGTAGTATATGAATATGCTATAGGAACTGTCGGACGAATACTGGACTACACAAGCAATTACAAGTAAAATGAAACTTTCAAAACGGAAAGAAATGGAAACCAAACCTTTGCAGTGTTGAAGGCTACATGTCGACAGTCTGGCAATATACTCACTGACCAAGGTGGTAAAGTATAAGACTGGCCATTAAATTTCACGTTTGCGGGTTTATGCTCATCAATGTTTGCGAGAAATGCAGCGCACACCTTTCCGCCAATCTCACCATCTCCACGGTAAATGTGTACCTAGACTTGGCATTATTCATAAGAATCCGCAATCATCAACATACATAATACCATACCTCATATCTGAAAGTTCACAAAAATTACAGCCCAATAATTTGTTCAGTACATAAATCATATATATAAATAACAATGAAGACTATACTTGACAAGCAAAGAAGAGAGAGAATCCAACCAGCAGGGAATTTATCTAACAGCATTGGTCTATTACACAACCTAGAAAAGAAGAGTGAACTAAAGCAACAAGCATATAAGAGTAGGAACACACCTCCTGGTTTGATCCCAGTTTTCTATATTCAGGTGCATCTGCCGCAACAAGGGCAGGTTCACAAAGTTTTATGGCAGCATGTAGATCCTTTAGATGCCCCCATTTTGGCTCGCTTCTCAGACCTTATTAAATGACAAACATAATTTCCTTACAAAAATAGGTTAGAAAAATAGGTAACTATCTTTTTTCTTAGCAATCTCTATTCCTGCTAGCCTTATCTTGCACCCACCATATTCATCAAGAGGAGCATCATAATCATAGCTTGTAATGTAGAAAGGACCACCAGAAGTTCGACCAAAGTTTGTTCCACCAAAATACTGTATCCATAAAACAGACTAATCGATATACGCAGCACAAGCATATGCAAAGAATTGAATACGTATATGGGCAAAAATACTTAAGAAGATGTGTAATCATATTTTACATTGCGACCACCTACTAAGGGAAGGATCTAAAATGATACTATCTATTTAAACTTAGTTTATCAGCTCGAGAGATAAACATATGGAACTAATCATTGGTATCTTAATGCCATACGAAATCAGCCACAACAACATATATATATATATGTAACAACAATGCTGGATATAAACTTGGGTAGGAGAAAATGGAAAAGAGAAATAATATCAATGTAGAGGTTAGTTATTGTACCATGTAATAATTTTGAAAGCTTCCTCCACGCTGATAAAATCTTGCGACTGCAAATGCAAGATCTTGAGCAGGTCTGTGAGGCAAACTTCCACCCCACTTCGTGTACCTTCAAAAAGCCAACCTAGCATACTCATTCAATCCAAATAGCAATTAACATGATAATTGATGCGTAATTCTCTGAAGGAGTCAACAACAAAATGACAGTCAGATATTAATGTCTCAAATTTTTCATATCACAGAATGGGACGAATCACAATTGTTACACTGGCCTTGAAACATAAATTTAAGGAAAACTTCTTTGATAAGAGCAAAGCTTTGTCTGAAGACTGCATGAAAAAATACGTACCATCCATCCCAATCCTCTGTCCAAAGTACTGGCTTCGTCTGTGAATTTGGCTTAAATCCATCACAATAGTATCCGTTGCATGCATCTATCTGAGACAAAAAGAGACTAATAGACGTAAAAAAGGGATTTAACAATAACAGTTCATCTTGAAATGAAAGAGTAATTTTTTTCTAACTTCTAAAGTAATAAACAAAAAAAATGAGGTTAATAGTCCATTATCACACCAAATGTCAGCAAAGACTGAGCATCTCAATCATATGTTGGTACTCAAAGAAAATCTCTATAAAATTCATCAGCTTGGTGAATGAAGATAAAAGCAGAGACATTTTAATGCACACAAGTTAGAAACATTACAATATTTTCTGGAGCGTCTGTTTGCTTGCACATAACCCATGGAACTCCAGCACCAAGCCCTATGGCCATGGTAGCTGCCCATTTGACGTAATCTTTTCCCTTCTGGCCATAAGATTTTTCAACATCCCCATATTCATTCTCAATCTGTATGAAAAAAGAAATCATTCCATGGCATTTCTATTAAACAAGCTGCATTAATTTACAGTCTTGGTGAAGAAAGAATGCCAAAGACTGTCGCCAACATAAGCATAGTCTCACCTTTGTAGCAAGTCTATAAGAAGAAAGAAAGAACACTGATTTAAAAAATGATGAAAAGTTCATAATACAAAAAAACTCAGATGACCTGCATCATGATTATGGGACCGCCTTGCCAACAGAACAGCTTTGCTTCTCGCATCAAATCCACAATCTTTGTTACAAACTTCTGCATCTCATGCTGGTAATAGCAAATAAGAAAGACATGATTCTTTAGAACGATAACAACTCTGAAACAGGAACTTAAATTGTATAATAATATAAGGATGTCGAATCAAAATGTACCTTAAAAGGTTCATTGTCTGTTCGAAACTCAATGCCAGGAATATCACGCAACCACACTGGGAACCCCCTAACATGAATTGAAGGAAAACAATAAAGAGAGCTGAATAAAAAAGAGAATCAAGAGATACCAATGTCTGTGAGAACAAGATACCCGAAGTTCCACTCAGCACAAACATAAGGACCTATGCGTAGATGGAGATAGAGACCACTTGATCCAATAAGCTTCACAAATTTGACAAGGTCGTATCTTCCTTCAAAGTTATACTGAGCAAACCATAGAAAAGAAAACAATTAAAAAAAGTTCCTATTTAACTGTTTCGAGATAGCACAAAATCAAGAGAGAACACAAGAGAGAAATTTGTCCAAACCTGACCCTTTACAGGCTCGTGCCCGTTCCAGAACACATAAGTTTGAATCACAGCAGCACCACCTTCTTTGCTCTTTGTGATAAGATCATGCCACATCTAAAACACCAATTTCAATAGCAAGCATTACAGAAAGAGCAATTTTTCTAGAATAGCATTTCAACAAAACTATCAGAGATTGTCAAGTTACTGAAAACAGAAAGGTCAGTGAGAGCGATACTTACTTCAGGAGTGGCGCGAGGGTAATGAATTCCAGCGGAGACGAGCATGCGTCGCTTTCCGGCGACGATTAGAGCCCGTTGATCGTAGCTGACATTGAATGGTTTAAAGAAAGCTCCTGAGACAATCGGGAAATAGAAAAGGAAAGCTATAATCGGTGGAAGTATCCGCCATTGAAACGAAGAAACTGGTGTTGACTCCGCCATTGAAGTAAGCTCATCAAAAGTCCAAAGATTATACTTTGTTGTGTATATCTCTCTTAAGGAAGAAGACGGAATATCCGAACAACTGCAAAGCTTGTACTTATGTTTTCATATGATACCCCTGTATTTTTAATAAATGTTAAAATTCTCCGAAATTTTGTAAAATACAACAAAACCCAAATATAAAAGTAAGAAAAAAAAATCAATAATTAAGTGACTTTGGTAAATAATTTGGAGTTTATTCTGTTAAATATTTTCAAGTGAAGGGTCTTTTTATGCGAATTTATGATGGATTTATTACGTAGTAATTGAGTTATGTGAAGTAAACTCAAAGATTGCCTTATTATTTAGAAAGAATTACTCAAATAACATATAATTATTGTGTAATGAAAAAAATAGTTTTTTTTTTAAAAAAATTTGAAACAGAGGGTGCAATTACTATTGTACCCTCGAATAAAAAATAAAAAAAAACTGAAGAAGAAGAAACGTCTTCTTCTTCGGTTTTTTTTTTTCTTATTCTTCATCTTCGGTTTCTCTTTCGTTCTTCTTCTTCTCCGTCGCCTTCTTCTTCGTCTTCGTCTTCTTCTTCTTCTTCATCTTCGTCTTCTTCTTCTTCGACTTCGTCTTCGTCTTCGTCTCCGTCTCTTCTTCTTCCTCTTCGTCTTCTGTTCTGCATTGCTCTCCGTCGTTATTTATTCAAGGTACG
>OVBA01005391.1:0-20021 GCA_900406435.1 Lepidium aucheri
TTTGCATTCAAAATGGGATCTTGAGTCATTTAAGTCATTTTCCCTTTATAATTTTTTCTGTCAAATACCAGTTTTCTTTTAATGAAAGACGATTTTGCCCTCTTATCTTTTCAACTGCAGAGCCAAGACTGGATATATCTTTATCTCTCTCTCACAACTTCATTGTCTGCGTCTCTTTCTCCATGAAAGCTTTCCTTAAACTAGCAAAATATCTCTAAGAGACCTTTTCATTTCTTCAAAAGCTACGATCTTTTGTTTACGACCTTTCAAAAGTTTGTGATATCTACTTCTTCCTTATTCAATCTGATCCTTCTCGCTTTTCACATTATTATGTTCGAATCTGTACAAGTTCTGTGAATTTGGAGTTTCGATTAGAATCTCTTTAGCTATAGGTGAAATGTTAATGGAGGATTGATTTCATTGCTTTAGACGTTTCTTCTGATCGATTTATGTAGCGTTTGATTGAGTTTCTCAGATCGGTTTCGACTTTTATTTTGGCATCGATTAACGATAAATTAAAAAGTTTTATTTCTAGATTCTTAATTCTGGATCAATTGTTTACTTAGTTTTTCCATTTTCCAATGTAGTTGATTGAATATCAGCAGATTTATGTAGTTCAAAAGACTTGCTCTGTTCGGTGACTCTAGTTCTAATGGGATATTTGGGAATTTTTGTTGTTTTATTTCTAAATGGACATACACTACAGGTTTGGTAATTTTAGTTGTTTTGGTGAATTTAGTATTTTTAGTTCTAATGGGCATGGTCGTGGACTAATCAAAAATTGCAAAAGTGATAATACTAATTATTAAACTCACAAACTAACATTGATTTCTGGATTACATTTACTGTGAATTTAGTTGTTTTACAAATATATTGTGTAGGGACGTGGACCATTTCGCTGATTTGCTTTTACATGGACCTATAGTGTCTATTTCTACAATTCAGGTCTAGTTTATTTCCTTTTGTCTTTCCTTATGTCGTATGTTAGTCCATTAATATCATCATTACATTTCTTGTCCATCATGGTTTACATTTTTTGTCTACGTCTACACATGTTAATTACTGTTTATCCATCACTATCTCCACACATTTACATTGGCCTTTATGTCTTATTATGACATTTCACATGGACATAGTCATGTGGACGTGGACATGGAACTTATCAGCTATGATGACCAGATGCTCGTGGACGATTCTAAACAAATTACTTTGACCGTGGATATGGACAATCAGTATCACTTGGACATGGTCAACTCGCCACATTAAAATATGGACGTAGACATGGCACTAATCATATATGATGAGCAGATCCTCGTGGACAATCCTAAACTCAGTACTTTGGCCGTGGAAATGGAAAAGCAAGATCATTTAGACATGGACAATATTCCACCAAAGGCTATGACATCCGCTTCTAAGAGGATATGGACATGGACATGGATATGGTCAGCTCGTCACATTAAAATATGGAAGTGGACATGGCACTAATCATATATGATGACCAGATCCTCGTGGACAACCTTAAGCTCAGTACTCTAGCAGTGGACACGGACAAGCAAAATCATTTAGACGTGGGTAATATCCCACCAAAAGCTATGGCACGCTACTACGATAACATGGACGTGGTCATTGTATTGTCCTCTCCCTATCATCTAGTATTGTCCATCATAATTTACAGTGTTTCTCTATATTGTCCAATCGTTGTGGACATGGTCATTTCTCCTGAACTAGGAATTTTGGACATGATACTTCTCATCTTTGCTGAATGGTTGTAATTTCTCAACAAATTCGCCTTCTGTGGACATGGACGTAGATGAAGTCATATCCTTGTATAGGGACATGGACCTTGGTGTGCTTGTTTTCTCTTCCTAATGATGCCTTATTTCCGAAGTGTTAGTTCTCTCATTAAGGGTATTATTGTCATGTCATGTGTATTTTGTGGCACTTCACACAACGACAAAAATAAGGGCATTTCTCCCAATTTCATAACTCAAGGGGGCATTTCACAAAATTTTCCCTTATATCAAACCAACAATATTAGGTGAAACTTCAATCAATGCTATCTTACCTATTGAATCAGCTTCAATGTTACAAGATTGAGAACAAAAGAACAAAAAAAAGATTCAAATTGAGGGAGTAGAGAGGAAATGTCAAGACATATACCACAGATCCCTGAGATATTCAAGCCATTGTTGATAACATTGATGGTAGATAAGGAATCATATCACAAGATGATATTGGAAATTCCACGAGAAATAGAAGATCAGAGAGCTGTTTTTATGGCCAAAGCTTCGCTGTCAACGCTGAACCAACGAAATCTACTACGACAGAGTTGGACGGGATTGAAGGAGTTCTATTGTTAAAAATCTAGCCCATACCCGCTGTTAGCGAAATAGGATTCTATGAAGTATCGATGTGGACCACAACACTTGCATCTCAAATGGGTATGGATCTGGGATCTAGGATAATTCATTTTGAATTTGACGGTAACTGAGCCTCCGTCCGTCTTTAACAGCAAAAATTGAGTTAAGGAGAACTTCACTTTCTGGTTGAGTGACTTTTTCAAACAAGAGAACATTCCTAAGTTTTCAAAGCATCCAAACAATCTAACAAGCCAAAGACCCATTGCTCAGACCAGTAGGAGGAAGGCTCTAAAGTTTTCGATAAGCTTTCCAAAGAAAAGACTCATCATAATCCTCTGCAACACACAGGATAGCAGAAAACAGAGCTGATAGCCAACATACCACATCATTTACAAACCACATTAACCTCAACATTCCTTGATAGCAGATTTTCTCCAACAGAGAGGGCACCATTGAGAGCTTTCCATAAGAACATCTGAACTTTTGGAGAACATGTAACACTCCAAACATTAGTAATCCAATAAGAACTGGGGGAATTACCCCCTGAAATAGAACAGATCATTCCTCAAGCACTCATAATAACGAGTTTTCACATTATAGGATCCACTCTTGTGTTTCAATCAGATCTACTTATCCTTACCTCCAAGAATACTTGGCTTAATGCATCGAATTTGATTCTCATAAGTTGGTAAGTTGCTTCCAAATTCCTTTCCTTTGACTCTTGGTCCAAAAGATCTGACACTTTTAGGAATACATTAAAAGTTGTGGGAGGACCAAATGGTACTGATTAAAATGGGGTTGATAGCCTAGCCGAGCTGCGATTTAATCAAAAATCTGCCACAGATAATACCTCTTTAAGCATGGGAGCAAGATTGAGGCACTTCAAAGGTTAAAAACTTTTCACCATTGCAGTATTTAGCTAGTAACAACTGAGCAATCAGAGACTCAAGATTTGTTATAGTCTCTAACTAATTTTAGCTATAAGAGCAATATAAATTTCCTTAGCGTCCCTAAAACTATGACCTCCATCTTTTATTGCCCTAGTTAATTTCATCCATGAAACTTATGACATCTTTCTCTTTTCTAGGGATGAATTCCACCAGAATCTTGTTAGCTCAGATTGGATCCGATTACATTGGGAAGTAGGGAGCATGAAGCAAGACATAACATACGTCGGCAAAAAGCTAAGTACACTCTTTACCATAATGTTCTTCCCTGCTAGAGATATAAACTTACTAGCCCAATTTACCCGCTTTTAATGAATCATGTCAACAATCGAGGTGAATAAGTCCTTTTTTCCTGTCGAACGAGTCATGAAGTCTTAGATATTTTCCACATCCTCTAGATTATTGAATTTGTAGCTTAGCTTCTATACTCTTATTTTGAGAATGAAGCATTTTCTTTTAGAGAGCAATAGAAGACTTCTGCTTGTTAATTGATTGACCCGATGCTCTTTCATACTGCTGAATGATTGACTGTAATTTGCTGATTTTGTTCACTGAACCTTTGCAGAAAAACACGGTATAATCAGCAAAATAGGTGGTTAGTATATGGACCTGTCTTTGAGATCTTTACACCAAGGAGATACTTATCTAATTGAGCCTTAGCACACAGACTAGACAGAACCTCTGAACAAATGGTAAAGATAAACAAAGATATTGGATGGCCTTGTCAGATTCCTTTAGAAGGTATGATCTGCTCTCTTGGTACATCATTAACGATGGTTGAATAGCTTACTAAGCAGACACATTGAATTATCCAGTGAACACATTATGAAATCCAAGTCATAGGAAAACTTGTTTAAGAAATTTCTATTCAACGCGGTCATACGCCTTACTCATATTAGTCTTGACTGCAATATAAACTTTCGAGCTTGTGAAGACTTTAGAAAATGTAGGATTTCATGGGTGATAATTACATTTTTTATGATTGCCCTACCATGAATGAGAGCTGACTGATTCTTCGAGATGATTGATGGTAAATTTGGTTTAAGTCTCTAGGAAAGAATCTTTGCTATGACTTTATAAATGAAATTACAGAGAAAAATTGGTTCTAAAATCTGAGACTTTCCTTGTATAGTTCACCTTAAGAATCAACCTAATAAGAGTTGAGTTTGTAGACTTTGCCATCAAGCCAGAACTTAAAAAGACTAAGTTTTCTTTTATGACTACAAGGCCGACGATATCCCAGTTGGATTGGAAAAAGGAGGCAGAGAAACAATTTGGTCTGGGTGCTTTATCACCATGAATCGAGAAACCTGAAACCTTTATTTCCACCAGAGTAGGATGTTTGATCAATCTCTTAATTGTTCAGCTTCTGAAATCTTACTAGAAAGTGCCTCTTCAACAATCTCTTTACTTGATAAACCAGAAGAAGTAAATAGAGATTTTAAGTATTACGATATGACTGATGAATATTTTTCATTCTTAAAAACTAAACCTCCTTTATTGTCCTCAATGACAGAAAGGGAATTGATAATCTTTCTCGATTTTGTAACAACATGGAAATATGAGGAGTTCTTATCTCCTGATTGCAGCCATAATAGATGGTCTCTTTATTCAAAATAATTCTTCTTCCTCATAGGCACGTTGAAGCTTACTTGTCATATCTCAAAACCGATCAATATCATTAACCGGATTAGACAAAGCTGAGTCCAGGTTTGATTTAAGCTGATCGATGACAACTTTATGTGTTTATTCTTTTCTTTTGACCATAGGATAATAGCTTCTCTGGTTCTTGAAATTGTAGTCCTAAAAGGCATAGGCATTGCAGAGTCCTACTTCCGCTTAATTAGATCCTATATTTTTACATTATCCTTCAAACCAAAGATAAGTGGAGTGAGCAGTGGAGAAGAAATCAAACCACATCACATCAGCCATAATTCTATCGAGAAAACTCTTCATAGTGTGGTTATGACGAACTCCTCTCCAAGATAAAGTATTTCAAGAGTGATCAAGATCGAATAAACCTGCTTCTGACACAAAGGATCTGAATTCTACAAAGGAACTCTCAGCATGTTGAGAACCACCTTTCTTTTTGTCATTCGAGAGAATATCGTTAAAATCACCTATAATCAGTCAAAGGGCTGTTCTGACAGCGGCAAGTAGGTGATTCTGGGTCTATTTTATCCATTGTTTGTCAGTGTTGCAATAGGTGAACGTCAGATAAAAACTTTTATCCTCATATATGATTCTTGTATCAATAAAATCTTGATGGGAGGATTGAATAGATAGATGAATTGTGCGGACCATAAAAGGATTAAACCACCTACAACATGGCTTTGGGGAAAGCAAATCTCATAATTAGAGAATCTTAAATCACTTCTTAGCCAAAACTATTTTATCTATGTTTTTCGTCTCCACTAGAAAAATTAAATTAGGGTTGAATTTCTTCTTCAAACATATTAATCGACAAACCTAAACTTGGATAGTTCCAGCTCACCATATTTAAGAAAGAGGATGAGAGGATTCTGAAAATCCATCTTCCTTTTATTAATTGCAGGAATACAAGGTCTAATAGGAGACCAAGTCGAAGCACTTTGGATTAATATTTGAGGCTGAGCTCGAGAGGATTCACATTTCCTAGATGCATCAGAAGTGAGCCGCCTTCTTGGAGAAGGTTTACTCTGAGCAGTTTTTTTCTCTTCTTAGCTAAAGATCCTTTTAATGAGAAGGGGCTTATTAACACATTTTTCTTTGATGCAGGACGCCCAAGTTTCCTTTCGGTGACCTCTTTTTGAGGAGGATTTTGGAGGATCTTGATCAGGACTTTGAATTGGACTCAATCTGTGTAGAGCTAGGATTATCTCTGCATTGAGATTCTCAACCTCATCAACTTGGATATAATCAGGCGTAGTAAATCTGGCCATAGATTTGGCGTTTGAAACGGATTGTCTCTCAAAATCACCAGATTCTACAACCTTTTGTAGCTTGAATTCTCTTACTGCTCATTTTGAGGAATCAACTACATTAACTACTGTATCATAACATCCCTCAATTCTCTCATGGCCACATCCACAGCTCGAGGTTGTTGGATAACTTTCGGAGGGGGGGGGTATAAGAGCATTTTTGAAGTTAGAAATTTTGGGATTTTGATTTTCTTGACTTGGCTAGGCATAAGTTTGTGAGGTAAGGAACTGCCTCCTTCTGCTTAGCCACTTCTCTCCATCTTGAACTGGAATTAGATCTTTTGCTACCACTCTGCAATCCTCTATTCTGGTAACTTGTACATGTAGGACCATCCCATCTTTGTTTAATATTACGAGTATTGGGGAGAACAGCTTCCCTATCTCTCTTATTAGTAGGACCCGAGGACCCAATGGAAAGTTTTGATTTCATGTCATTAGGAGCCGAGATCCTTTGCTCTTTAGAAACAATAGAAACTTGAGAGCTAGCTATGTTTAGCGAGCGGTCTTTGTCCTCATGACTTAGGTTCTTACACAGAAAATAGTGTTTTCGAATCTCTTATAAGCTAACTGGACTAGAACTTGCGAATCATCTTGGAATTCGACTACGGTCTTCATGACCAGAGGTTTTAGACAATTAACTTGGACTCTTATTCTAGAAGTAGCATCAAAAATATCCACTTGTCTAGGATACCAATACCTTTCCCAATGCTTGATAGAGTTTCAGGTGACCCAAGATGGAGAAGATGACCCTGAACTCGAGTCCATAAGAGAATGATAGAAGGGAAAGAATGGGAAATAGACGGCTCCCATTTTTGTAGAATGACCATCCACCGGGAAAAATGGTTAGTTTAGTTACTCAGAACATCCTCAATATCTTTTGTAATAGAGAATTTAAACTGAAACAACCCTTGTCCCAGATCTGAGCCTACAACCCTAATTAAAGTTTGCCAAAATTCTGAAAAGAAAGGAACTCGATAGCGAAGTCACTGCTAGTATTCATTAATGACTCTCCTAACAAGTGTGAGGGCATGCTTACTGATTAGCTGAGAAGAGTCAAAAGACGAAACATGTATCCTCAAGATAGATAGCTTTACCTTTCTCATTGTAAGTCAACCTTCAAGCTATTGTGGATGGAAAAAACTGGTTATTAGAACTTCCAGAAGAGGAGATATTAAGCAACATAAAAACAAAAACAAAACTCAAGACAATATTCCACAACTCAGATAAGGAAGAAAAGCTTGGAACTTATAGAAACAGAAAAAGAACAAGTGGTTTGAACAACATAACTCCACACAAGGTGGGAACACTTAGGCTTTCCTAGTTCAAGTAGTGAATAGACTCGCCTCTAGTAACTCCACCAGAGGAGTGAGGTAGCCATTTCTTTTTTTCTTTTTTTTGGTCACAACAAAAATTCATTACACGTAAATGAGTTAGGTAGCAGCTCAGAGAGTATTGATTTTGCCACAATATCCACCTCTTGATTACATACCCTACTAATAAACTTTAAATTAGGTACTTTAAATAACAAAGAAAGAGATAGGATATCAAAGATAATGCTATGGTTCTTTTTTCGGAGCTTCCTTTCCATTGATTATCATGATAAGTGAGAGGAAGTCAGTGCATATCGTAACACGTATCAATCCATGGATGATAACGCTGTGAAGACCTTCTCTCATGGCCACAACCTACAAATTTGGTCTCCGATTTCCAAGTTGTGTATATGAATAGTGTTGGGTCTCTGTATCAACATATGTGACATGGGATTTGCTGGTTTGGTTTAGATTTGGGTTTGAGACTTGCGCTTGTTGCCACTCACAAGCGTTATTGACGCCTTTGGTTAGAGTTTCTTCTGGTGAAATCGATTGGGACTGAAAAATGGATTGGTTCCTTGACCACCAAATCATCCACAAGATTCATGGTGTAATGGGGACCTTTATTTGCTCTAATTGGCAGTAAGGTGATTGTTGTGTTTCCCCATTTGATCATATCCATGCAAGTAGATGAAGAAGTCAAAATAAATTTGTTAGATGTAGGAATTTCAGACCAAATTTTCCTTGCAAACCTGCAGTGAATGAGGAGATATGAGGTCCTTTTGGTTGTTTGGAATATGGGCGAAGGCCATTGAATTCAACTTTTTGCAATGAATAAGATTTTCGCATGTAGGTAAAGCTTTTGGCTTGGCATAGCGGGCCCCCATCAGGAGGCCCACACGATGGGCTTCACACATCAGCTTCCATAGGAATAGCTTCAGTTTTTATAGGGTTTTTATAATCCCCATAATCTCTCAGTTAGTGTGATATTGTCCTCTTATGGCTCACAGTGGCAAAGCCCTCAAAGTTTTCCTTATTGGGCTCTTTCCTAAATGGTCTCATACTAATTAGAGAATCTATTGACTTATATATTAGACACTCCTTATCTAAACTTCCGATGTGAGACTTGAATTGATATCCCAACATTTTTTGTGAGATGGAGGAGTTCCAACTCTGATAATTCCAATTGAAATTGTCTGATATGTTCGATTATGGAGGATTTCTCATCTTTTTCGTGCAGATAGAGAGATGTGATACCCTGATCAAGTTGTATAGACTCATGTAGTGTTTGCTAAAAATGTGTAGGAATCGGGTTTCCCATATTTTCTTATTTAAAATCTTATTATAGTAGATTCCATTTCTGGAAGGATTGCTTTTACTTTCTTTTTATCTCAACTTTGACCATTTGGCTTCAACAGATCAAAGACTTTAGATTGATATGCTCTTCATTTCCAGGGCCAAAAAGAGTGCAAGGTGTGTTCGAAGAGAGCTAGGGATTCGTCCATATCTGAGTGCCTTTCCCATGTCTAATAGTTCTGCCTAGATTTGATTTTAGTAGATATTTTCCAATCAAAATACCCTTTCAGCCATGGAACATTGAAGGTGATGCTTTAGAGTCCAAGAAGTGGCCATTTTTACTTACTTACCTGTGAGAACTTGAGACATTAGGTAATTTGGGTTCTTTAATATGCCCCAACTCAGCGTTACAAGTAGAGCATCATTAAAAGACTCCATTTATTAGAAGCTCAAACCTCAGTTCTTTCTTCCTTTTGCTAGTTTATTCCACTAGACCCAACACATTTTTTATCTTGGAGTGCAACCCACCAAATCTCGTGAGAGCTAATTGAGTCTTCTTTGTGAGGTTTCTTAGTAGTTTGAAACATGTCATTATGTAGATGGGAATGGCTATCAGGACCACCTTAAGCATGATGAATTTTGTGCACAAGTGATAAAAACTCCGAGGCCCAACTTCTAGCAATATTCTTTATTCTTTCAAGTAGCAAGTAGAAATAAATTCCTTTTTGATATGCCAAAAATCTTAGGTAGGCCCAAGTACTTACATGAACCCCATGTCATGTTAATCTTGAGTTTGGATTTGAACATCTCTTATGTTGTTAATGGTGCTTTAGCTGCAAAGATAATTCTGGACTTGTTGAGATTGATGAGTTGGCCAGATGATGTGGTGTATAGATTCAATATGATTTGAAGAGTCTTATAGCTTTTTGGATCAGAATGGCAAAACAACATTGTGTCGTCTACAAAAAGTAAGTGGATAAGTCTGGGACTGTTCTTAGATATTCTGATTCCTTTCAAGAGCCCTTGTGCACAAAATCACAAACGTGACAGAAACGTGGAACACATGATGAAGATATGGAGAGATACAGGATCTTCTTGGCAAAAGCCACGATGAGGGATTATTGATCCTTTAGTCGATCCATTTATGAGAAAACAGTAAGTAACTGATGAGATGCATTTCATCAAACATGATATCCATTTTTGGTGAAAACCGAGTCTTTCAAACATTAGCTTGATGCAATCCCATTCTTACCTATCACAAGCCTTACTCAAGTATGTTTTTAATGCCATTGCAGGATTTTTTTTATGTTGTAGATGTCTTTAAATAATAAAGAACTTCATGAGTAATGAGGACATTATCAGATATGGCTCGCCCCAAAATAAAGGTTGATTGATTTTTAGGTATTATTCTCCTTAAGACTGGCTGCAATCTCTTAGTTAGCATTTTAGAGATGATTTTGTTGGTGACTAAACATAGTGCGATTGGTTTGTAATCATACAATTTCCTTGAATTTGATATTTTTGTTATGAATCTGGTGTTGGTTTCATTGTAGTTCGATGTAGACAACCATATTGGAAACATTCCTCCACTTCCTTAATGATGGTGGGAGAGATAGTAGACCAATTATTTTGCAAGAAACCTGCAGAGAATCCATCTGCACCAAGGGCCTTCGCGGGTGAATTGCAAAGGTAGTTGTCTTGATTTCCTCTTGAGTTGGATCAACTATTAATGAGTCATTTGTTTCCTATATGATTAACAGATAGATTGCCTTTTTACTGATCTCTTTTATGCTTCCACTCGAAGCTCTGAACAGGGACTGAAAGTACTCTATTGCTGTGATTTCCTCTTCATATGTATGGATGGGCCCATGATCATCTTTAATGAGAGATAGTATATTCATGATTCTTATGCTTTTAGTAATTGCGTGAAATAATTTGGTATTTTTCTCCCCTTATTGTAGCCATTGTTGTCTGCTACGCTGCTTCCATAAGTTCTCTTCCAATTGGTAGATTTCTTTTAAATCGGTATTAATGGATGTGATCAAACCTTCTTGCTCTGTATTTTGTTCATGTAGTTAAAATGATTTATGAGTAAAGATCCATTACACGGAGGTTGGACTGAGCAATGATCATTATAATATTAAACATTTTTTCTCAATAGGCTTCACAATTTTGGTTTCTATCTAACGACACTATATGTTCCATATTTAATCTATTTACCAAGTAGCACCAAATTTTGATCAGTGATCCATTTGGAATTTTTCTTGTGAGTAGGAGTGAATTCCTTCATAGTTAAAGTAGTCACATTTGCACAAGTTTCATTTGGACCGTTCTCATTTGCACCGCTCATACCACCAAAAGTCATTTATGTTGAAACTTCTGGAAATTATGTTATTTGGGGGTGAATAATGTGACATCATTGATCCATAATATGAATATGGATGAAAATTTTGAACAGCTGGCAACATGGTAAAATTTGGTGCAAATATGTAATTTAATATATTTTGAGGGAGTTGATTGGAGTACTGATTTGGAAATGGGTGATTGTTGGGATTTGGGTAGTAAAAATGATGCTTATTAGAATTTTGGGTACCAAAAAGATTATGGTTGGGATATGTGCTAATATAAATATGTTTTAAAATAAGAATTTTTGGAATAAAGTCGAATAGTTACATGAATAAAATGTTTTTTTTAGTGTCTAAATTACATGGAGCAACTCTCTATTTGTAGAGAAAAAAAAGATGATGGTTTGTGGTATAATTTTTTTAGTAATAATAAAAACGAAAGGTAGGTGGTAAGTCTATTAAAGGCAGAAACTATCACATACTCATGTATCGAGTTCTACTTTCTACATTATGTAGAAATTTGGCTAATGATCCGGCTAGTTATGGCCCAGTATTGACCAACCAAAACGAAAATGATTTAACTAAAAAATTTTGGATAAAAAAATCTTAAGAATCAAGATGATATATAAAAGAAATTGACACATGTCTCCAATCTCTCCCACCTCGCTCAACAAATTTTTTTCTCTATTTTTATTATTACTTTTCTTTTTCTTTTTGGTCAACTTTGACATAAGAATTTTAAGAAAAGGTACATTGTTCACACATATCTTATTCCTAGAAAACTCTCTAACAGTGCGGGTTAGATGGTCAGCTTTGTAATTGAGGATGCCGGAAATTCGAGTGATGAAGCATGATTTGAAGGAGCTCCGCAGACGAGAGAACTTATCCAGATATGGCAAAAAAGCCAGCCAGACAAAATGCTCCTTTATCATGTTGAGTAGCTTTGAACAATCGAAAGAGAACTCAACCTCCAAAATCTGGAAGGGGAGAAGGCAAGTCATAGCCCATGCTTCAAATTCCGAGTGCAGGGCATATAAATTGCGACAGATGCTTTGATCTCTCAAATTAATACCATATATGCTATCAGGGAAACAATACAAGCCCAATCTCATGAAAAGATATGAATCCTTTTAGGAGACATTGATCATGAATCTATATCCAGTAAATGATAGGCCAACTGTTATCGGTCTAGAGTGTCACTTTAAAAAACCATTTCAACAGTGTTGAATCAATTCAACACCCAAGTTTGCCACCTTAATATTTTCATTTATTCAACTATCTCATTATGAGAGCTCAACTATTGAAAATTTGATTCAACAACACCATCGTAAATGGTCTATGTCTAGATGGTCTACACAATGGTTGAAATATTCAACATTCAACAACACCATCGTAAATGGTCTATGTCTAGATGGTCTACACAATGGTTGAAATATTTAACACTCCTGTTAACACTCCACATCATTTCATTTCTCTTGCACATCATCTTCTCTCTTTTCAACCTCAAAATTTCAACATTCATTTAACTTTTACATTCTACAATAATTTTGTTTAGTAAAATTCTATATCATACCCCACTATTTCTATTTCATATTTTTTGTTTATGCATTTATCTATGTTTATATGATTACATATTAATAACAATTATGATTAACTCAAATATTTAATTGTTAAATGATTTATTTATATATATTTTGTTCATTTTCATTTTTAATATTCTTAATTAAAAATTACTATTGACAAAGACGAGAAATAGAAAGAATCATAACTAAAACAAATAAAAATATGAAAAAATTAAAATACAATACAAAATATTAATAAAACACACATAACTTAATAAGCACTTAATACAACTTACAAAACACACATACACACAATACAACTAATAAAACACACAAACATAATAATATCATCAACTACAAAACATTCCACACTTTGTCCAATATGTGTTTGAACAGATCGGTTTGCAATTCATAATGTAAATTTGAAGTCCTCTTATGAACATCTCTCCACCAAGGGTCATTTGTGTATAAAATTTGGGAAATTCAATTTTTCCATATTTGGAGAAATATTATAACCCATTGGAGTAGAAGAATAAGGGGATATTTGAGATAGATATAACATCATCGATCCATAATATAGATGATTGTTTTGAACAGATGATGGTATGAAAATTTTTGGTGAAATTCCATAATTTGTGATGATGCTAGATCAATCAGCCCATATTATACGAATTCCGAGCTAACTAAATAAAATGATATGGAGATGAACGAACTAACTTTTATTGATCGAACTTGATTATAAGGACTTGTTTATAAAAGATGAGCTTATTCCAGTCTACTAGGGTTTTTCTACGTGTTTTCTTTCATCGAATCCCTTCCCTTTTATACTCCCACGTCCTAGGAGTGGCTCTCCTTTTATCTCCTTCAAGTCCGCTCTCATTTACCGCCATTGTCATATTCTTTCGTTCCACCTTGTCCCTTATTTCAGCCTCCGTTCAAATTCAAACCTTCTTTCTTTTCTTGGGCTTTTGGGCCGTAACTCAAATTCGTCAGTATAGTTGGGCCGTAACTCAATTCATCAGTATAGTTGGGTCGTACTATGAGTAATCCACTAACAAGATCCAATATGCTTCATTGTGGGTTTTGACGGACTGAACGGAGGAAGGCCTGGTATCAACAGATGCCCAACCCCAGCTTTCCTAGCAATTTTGCTGGGAAACTATTATGAGTCCGAGCTTTCCATCTTGTCTTTTCCGTTTCGAACTATATTTCAAATTTGAAAAATTAGTTCGGATTTAGGTTGATTTGCTCAGATTTGAGTCGATCTCATCAAATCTTGACTATATAATGACATCTAGGCTTAGCTAGTTTCCCCATTCCTTCACACCTTCTCTCACCATATAGGGGTAATACTTTCGCTTTGCCGCCGTTTGAGATTCTCAAGGTAATAACCCTTTCTTCTTTTTATATTTCTAACATCATTTGCAGTTATTCTTGCGTTCAACGGTCATATTATTATATATGTGCGTATACTTTGTGAATGAAACAGTTTAGATTTTGTTCCATCTCCTTCTTTATTTAAGCTTTCACCGCCATTAACTTCACACTTTTTACTATGTTTCTTGAAAATGATCCTCTTCTTGATCTTTTCCTACTTTTTCATTTTCTCTTCTTTTCATCATGTCGTCATCTCACAAAACTGAAGATGTTGATGCTTTATCTGGATCGGAATTTCACCTTGTTTGAACAACACAAGGGGTTCAAAACGCATAACATCCCAGTTGTGAAGCGAGTTACTGACCACTGAAGATCTCAGGAATTCTTTTTTGCGCCACAATATTCTCGACTCTATCAATCTTTGCCTGCCAACTTTGCCAGAAGACGTTCCTCCAGATTATATGTTTAGTTCAACTTTTTACTTTGATGTTTGCAACCTTATTTTTCCCATTCCTTATTTGCTTCTCAGGCTAGTTCATTCGTTTGGGCTTTCTCTCTAGCAATTGATGCTTTCTTTTGCGCGTTTAGCCTTTGATGTATTTACTCTGGCCTCTAAGTTTGACAGATGATCTACCCAGATATTTACCAGTAATTATTTCAGGTCAAGCGTTCTGGCGCTCGTCCTTACTTTTACCTCGTTCCTCAAAAGGGGATGTAAATTGTAACTAGTCTTCCGTATCACAAAGACAGATGGAGAGAGAAGCTTTTTGCATTTAGCTCGAACAAAATTTTGATCAGATCTTTTCCAATAGTAAGGGTCCATTCGTCTAAACTCTTCAACATTGTTTAGATTCGTTTGTTGTTAACTGCTTTGAGTAGTAATCGACTTGTTTTTGTATTTATTACTATCTTTTTTTTTGCAGTTTGCTCTGAGCTCATCCTTTTTCCTCAGCCCATTAAAGCGTTGGTTTGTTGTTTGCGCCGCAGTCGTACTAACTTGAGAACGTTTACTTTGGCACGTATTCGTCAAGCTTTCGTTCTGACGCTTCTTCTTCTCACATATCCAATGGGCAATCTCGCTGCGTCATCTATTGAGGATTCGGAAGGCTTTTGACCTCCAAATCTTTCATCTCGTCGCAGTAAAGGTGAGGTTTTTTTTTCCGGATTAACGGATTTATTAAGATCTAATCCTCCTCCTTCTTTTTATTTCAAATAGGGTCTAGGAGTTCTTCGTCGCGTAAAACATATGTTTGGACCCATCCTTCTAACCCTCTGGTGGAGAAAGACATTGGAGTCTCTTGTGAATACAAGGTCACTGATGCTCGTGATTCCGCGACTCTGGTTTTCAAATCTTTTGTTCAAGATATTGGAGCTTCTCCTGTTAACTGGGACGTGGCTCGTGAGCCGTCTCCTATGTGAGCTCGAGCTGATTCTACAAATAGTGATCGCAATGAGAAGAAGTCGTAAGATGCTTATGTTTCTGGTAGAGTGTCTCGCTTTGCGTGAGATTTCAAGCATGATTGTCCATGGCATGGCATCAAAGATTGTTGTAGTATAGGAATCCTTCTTTGCCAATGTAAACCGAGAGGTTTCTCGCTGCCACCACTTGATAATCTTAAGCGTATGGAATACTATACTGACGTGGCTCACGTTGTTGGGTTTGTACATTCCTCCATTTCCTTTTTTACTGACATAAGAACCCGTTTTGTTCCTCTTTTTCTCATCACGTTGCGATATGATCTGGTTGTTTATGTTTCAGATGATGGGGGAACATTTATTAATTTTGATAATTTTTTTTAAAGTTACTTTCAAAAATAACTCATTGACTTAAGTCACTGGCAAAAGTAACCTACAAATTTCTCTCTCCTAAATTCATTCTAGAATACCCTTAGTTCTTTATATATTTTAGGAAATACCATTAACTTTTAGTTTTTTTTTAAATAAAATTTTATCCCAACTTAAAATTACCAAAATAGATATCTAACATCAACTATTTTCGAAATTTCCATCTTCTTCAATACTACCAACAACCATTACCAATCAAATCAAACCTCTTAATGCTTATGAAACTACCTATTTCAAGCTTTAATTGCTTGTAAACTATCTTCAACCACATTATCTCTCATTTTCTCTTCATTTCCATCCATAAATTTCTCAAATTTTCATTCTATCATTTCTTCAACATTGTATTTCGACATTATCTCTCTCCAACAATTCTTAAACGTGCATATCAACATTATAGGCATCTAAGTAAGGTATTTATAACTTCAACTAAAATGTGTGAAAATTTTGGATTTTTTCGAAATCGTTGCAGAGAGAAGTCTCCTAGTCTACCATGAGGTTAGTTTTGCATTTGACTATTTCTGAATCTGTATAGGAGACTTCTCCATGAAGTCTCCACATTCTTGTTTGAAGAAAATAAAAAATTCTGCGAAGACTTCACCTGAAGTCTCCTAAGAAATGAGTTAGTTTGGGAATTGACTAAAGTTTGACTTTTACGGAGACTTCTTCTGAAGTGTCCTCAAATTGTGGAGACTTCTGAGTGAAGTCTCCGTATCTAAAAGGGTTATTTTTGAAGTTGACCAACCATACGATTATTTGACCCAAAAAATCTGACAACTTATGTGAAATAGGAGACTTCACGTGAAGTCTCCTCAAACACCGGAGACTTCACCTGAAGTCTCCATTTTTTAATAATAAAATAAACCCCACATATGCTTTCCACGCAACTAAAAAAATAATAAAAATTAAAAACTTCTGGAGACTTCACTTGGAGACTTCATTTGGAGACTTCACCTGGAGATTTCACGTGGAGACTTCACCTGGAGACTTCATTTCTTAAAGTCAAACTTAGTCAATTGCAAAAGTAACCTCTGTCATATTGAGGAGACTTCACGTGAAGTCTTCAATATTTTGATAAAACTACTATTTTTAGGAGACTTCACGTGAAGTCTCCTTTTAAAAACATTATTTCTGGGCAATTGCTAATATGACATTTTAAAAAGGAGACTTCACGTGAAGTCTCCTTCAGAAAAGTCAACATTTAGTCAAATGCAAAAATAACCTTAGGAGAGTTCACGTGAAGTCTTCTTTTTAGCTTTGGAGACTTCAGGTGAAGTCTCCTCTGACAATCTGGAGACTTCTGATTGCAGTCTTCTTTTTTTTGTATGATATATTTGTATATTTACGAAACTTTTTCCAAATTTTTGGTATTTTTTTGATTATGTTGTGCAGGGCAATGGTTCAGTTAGCCGCTTGATGGTGAACCGGAAGTGTATATGGATGGTGGAGATTATAGCATGTATGGGAAATATTATAGCAAGTCTTCTTTTTAGCTTTGGAGACTTAACGTGAAGTCTCCTCTTTGTATAGCTTAACGATACTTTTACCATTTTTTTGCACTAATATCATTTATATAATTTTTTGTACAAGTTTAACATAATTATATATTATAGTTAATCCTCTGTAAATTTTAAAAGTGATATAGGTAGTTAGCTCATTCAAAGTAGACTTTAAGTGAAGTCTACTAGTCACAAATAGACTTGTATGAATTTTTCCTTGATAGTTATGGCTGTATGAATAGCGTCAACTTTGTCACAAATAGACTATGCCACAAATAGACATGTACAAATAGTTATGGTTGTATGAATCTTTGTTTTGTACATGATATTATGTGAATGACTTAAGGAATTCTTCCTTGTCCTTAAAAAATTATTTTAGTATATAACTTCAGGAACTCACTTTAAAAAATATTATCAAAATTAATAAATGTTTGATATGTTTAAGAACTCTTTTAAACAAAATAACAGAAATTTTTTTTGCTTACATAACAATTCGTTATAATTATGTTACATAATCTATAATAGCCATCAATGGCAATTCCACACTTATCTACAATGTAATATTTACAATTTNCTTCCCTTACGAAAGCAAGAAGAAGATAGTGGAATCAAGATCAATAACCACCATCAGTTTTTAAGAGAAAGGAGTCTCCTTCAGAAATCTCCTTGAGAAATCTGCTTGAGAAGTTCCTTCAGAAGTATCCTTCAGAAGTCTCCTTCAGAAAACTCCACCAGAACACTCCACCAGGAGACTCCACCAGGAGACTTCACCAGGAGACTCCACCAAAAGACTTCACCAGGAGACTCCACCAGAAGATTTCACCAGAAGTCTCCACCAGAAGTCTCCACCAGAAGTCTCCACCATAAGTCTCCACCAAACATCAAAAGACGACAACCTGAAACAAATCATATCAAAAAGATTCCATCTTTAACTAGATTACACCAAAACAACTAGAACTTTTCACAAGATCTCATTGCAAAATAAATCTATAACTAGAAAACACAAAGAAATATCAAATTTGCTCACACAATCATTATAAATGAAATCTTTCACAAGAAAATTAAAAGAAAGATCTTTCAAAAGCAAATTTTAAAAAAAATCTTTCACAAGAAAAGTTATACTCCCTCCGTTTCTTAAAGAGTGTCATTCAAGGTTTTTTCACAAAAATTAAGAAACAATACTAAAAATCTTTTATGCCCTTAATCATTATAGATATTAATTAGCTAGATTCCATATCATAAATTTTGATTGGAGGTTAAAATTGGAATTATTACTAAAAAGTTGCATTGGCAGTGTAGAATGACACTCTTTGTGAAACAACTTTTTTCTCCTAGAATAACACTCTTTATGAAACAGAGGGAGTATAAGAACAACAAGAAAAATTCTTTTTAAAAAGAGAAAATTTGATAGATGCCCTTTTTAGTGTACTCCTTTTCAAAAATGCTCTTGACATTCATCTTTTCAAAAATGCCCCTCAATAATAAAAAAATAACTAAAATACTCTCAATAGAATTGTTACAAATTTTTCCCGCCAAAAAAAAATTTCCCGCAAAAAAAAATATTTTCCTACCAAATTTTTTTTATGGAATTTCGAAAAAAAAGTTTACGGAAAAAAAAGATTTCTTGCCAAAATTTTTTTATAAGTACGCTTATAAATCTTTACAAAATTTTTATAAGCACCTTATAAATTTTTATAAACGCCTTATAAATTTTTATAAACACCTTATAAATTATTTTATAAACACCTTAAAAATTTTATAAACTCTCTTATAAACCCATATAAATTTTGATAAACACGTTATAAATTTTTTATAAACACCTTATAAATTTTTAAAGCTCTTTTATAAAGCCTTATAAATTATATAAGCTCTATTATGAAGCCTTATAAATTTTATAAGGTCTCTTACAAAGCCTTATAAATTTTTATCAGCTCTCTTATAAATTATTGTAAATACCTTATAAATTTTATAAGTTATCTTATAAAACCTTATAAATTATATAAGGTCTATCATAAAGCCTTNAAACATTATAAATTTTATAAGCTCTCTTATAAAGCCTTATAAATTTTATAATCTCTCTTACAAAAAACTCTTTATAAACTCCCTTATAAATTTTTTTGGCGGGAAAATTTTTTCGTAAAGCGGAAATTTTTTGGCGGAAAAAAGGATTTTTTGGCGTGAAATTTCTTTTTGGCAGGAAAAAAGTTTGTAAAAATATATAAAAATAATAATATAAGGGTATTTTGGTCATTTTTCCATAATGAATAACATTTTTTGAAAATATCCAAAAAATGAAGGCAGTGATGACAATGTCCTCCTTTGAGAAGCATTTTTGCAATTCTCCCTTTTAACAAGGATATTTCACATCATATTCATTTACAAAATGTAATCTTTAACTAAATTCTATAAAAAATCAAATTTTTCACAAGATCTCATTTCAAAAATAAATATTGAACTAGAAAGCACAAAAAATATCAAACTTTCACATAACATTCTTTAAAAATAAATTCTTTCACAAGAAAG
>OVBA01005392.1:0-20017 GCA_900406435.1 Lepidium aucheri
TTGGAATTTTATATAACCTATGATTATACATTGTATATCATAGTCCAAACGTCCACAATCTAAACGATTCTTTTCGATCATGTTTTTCTGATCGACAGAATTTTATATGTAAACATTTTTTATAAATATACAAATTATTAGAAGATATAGGGATTATCAAGTCATATAGAACAAAGTAATCTTAGGTTATATAAAAAAATCAAATTATGTGATTTACTAATTCTTGATTTGTTCAATTTTTAATTTTCTGTCTATTTAAATATATTAGTTTGTTAGTTAATTCGATATTTAAAGTTAATAAACTAATAAAATTCTATAGATAATTAAAATCAGTTATAAATCTTATTAAGATATAATTGTTTTTAATTATAATAAGAGATAATAATGAAAATAAATATTATGTGATAATATTTTCTAATAACAATACAATCTAGTGCAAAAGAGACAATATAACACGGTATTTAAGTTAATGTTATGTTTTTATTATAATAGAAATTTTGATAAAAAAAAGTTTCTTATAATATAATTTTAGTTTAAAATATATATTTTTTAATCAGATAATTTATTGAAGACCTTCATATTTTGAAATTTTTTTACATAGTTTTAGTCGGTCGGTATATATATTTTGGTATATTTGTAGGTTTGTAGATTGATTTGTTTTTAACAGCTCAATTAAGCGTTTTTACTCTGTTTATAATTAGATGGACCAGCACTTTTCTTACAGACTCGGCCCAATTTGATTTTGGGCATTCTAAAATAAGTTTAAAAAAAAAAAAAATTAGGGCTTTACTTTGTAGCTTATCATACTCTTGATTCATAAGAGGGTGAGTGCAGAGAGAACGGCTGCTTTAGCCGCCGGAGAAATCACAACGCATTCGGAGATTCACCTGCAAACATGGTTCGTCTTCTTTTTCTCTTTTACTCTCAAATTTTACAAGCTTTTCTCAGCTTGTTCTTCTCTTTAGATAAGCGTGTTTCTCTTTGGATTTAGAAAAACTCAGGCCTTATATATATCGGGAATATCTCTCGTTAAAATGTGTCTCTTTGAGTACAAATTTGACGTTTTTATGATCCAGTATGATTCGACATTGCGTCTAGATCAGGATATCGTTCAGTTGTGATATCTCCGCCGTAATCCAAGCTGTTTAAATTTGATTTTATTTGTTAAATTCGAGCTCAGTGTTACTCCTTGCTTTGAGAAACAATAAGAATTGAAATGTGGCATGTGTTTGTAGCTTCTATAGGTCTGATCTTCATCATTTCTGCTCAGAAAATTTATGTTTTCTTTCTGTTTACAATGTTTGCTTTACTCTTGGTATCTTGTGGTTTAATTCTTTGTTCTGTGACGTGGAAGTCTCGAATGATATTTATGTGTGGCAAAGCTTCGTGTACTGCATAAATACGAGTAATGTGGTTAACATTTTTTATTTTTCTTAACCTTTTTCTGCAGGCAAGGGGATTGAAGAAGCATTTGAAGAGGCTCAATGCCCCCAAGCATTGGATGCTTGACAAACTTGGTGGCGCATTTGTAAGTCCCTTTCTTAAAAATTTCATTTCACTTGATGTTTGCTTCATGATTCTTACAATGCTCTCTTTGCAGGCCCCGAAGCCATCTTCTGGACCTCACAAGTCAAGGGAGTGTCTTCCCCTTGTTCTTATTATCCGTAATAGATTGAAGTATGCTCTCACGTACCGTGAGGTGATTTCAATCTTGATGCAAAGGCATATTCAAGTTGACGGTAAAGTTAGGACTGACAAGACATACCCGGCTGGTTTCATGGGTGAGTCAGGCTAAAGTCTTATATTTTGATTTTCAAGCCCGTTTGTTTCTGAGCTTTTATAATCAATGAGTTAATTAGCAATCCTATGCATTATCATTCTTTTGTAGATGTTTTGTCTATTCCAAAAACGAATGAAAACTTCCGTCTTCTGTATGACACCAAGGGACGCTTCCGTCTCCACTCCATCAGGGATGAAGAGGCCAAGGTTTGTTCGCCTGAATCCCTTATATTATTACCCTTTACTTGATAGAATTGCATGATGATATCAGTTTCGTGTTATAAACTGTAAGTTTCCAACAAGTTCTATTCTTTGCTGCTGCAGTTTAAGTTGTGCAAAGTGAGATCTATCCAGTTTGGTCAAAAGGGCATTCCCTACCTGAACACCTACGATGGTCGCACCATTCGTTACCCCGACCCGCTTATCAAGCCTAACGACACCATCAAGCTCGACCTTGAAGAGAACAAGATTGTGGAGTTTATCAAGTTTGATGTGGGCAATGTTGTGATGGTAACTGGAGGAAGAAACAGAGGGCGTGTTGGTGTGATCAAGAACCGTGAAAAACATAAGGGAAGCTTTGAGACCATTCACATTCAAGACTCAACAGGACATGAATTTGCCACAAGGTTAGGAAATGTGTTCACCATTGGCAAAGGAACCAAGCCATGGGTGTCACTTCCAAAGGGAAAAGGTATTAAGCTTACCATCATCGAGGAAGCTAGGAAGAGGCTTTCTGCTCAACAAGCCTCTTAAACTGTTATTTTCTTCAGTTTCATAGAACTCTGTTCTGTATTTTTGCATCGTTTTTTGTTTGTTTATGAGTTAACTGTGTTTTCAGACCTTTATATCTTTAGAGTTCCTCTTGATTTCAGACTTTTAATCTCTTTCGAGAATACGCCAGAAAAAAAAGGGATCATATTCAGATTATTATGAGCTCTGTTCTTGGATCCATGTCTTGTTACTTAGGAACTATAAAACTTCTGGGTATTGCCAAATGATATTTGACATTCTGTTCTAGGATATGAAGGCCTTTGCGTTTCGAATTTGGATTCTTCAGATTCTATATGCTTGGAGATTACAAATATTGAGAACCTTGTCTTATCTTATTATATTCGCGATGTCACTCACCTGAAGAATCTTTCTGTCTTGTCCGTAAGTAAGAAGAGATTCTTATCGGATATAATATCATCACAAGATTCACAACCCTCAAACACTTCCACACTAGAGCTTCAGCTCGCGGCTTCCATGAGCACCAATGATCGGTCGGATCTCAAAACAGACATCTTGAACGTCACATCTCACGATGGGCTTTCTTTTTGGCAGTTCATGATCGCCGGTTCCATTGCGGGCTCTGTCGAGCACATGGCCATGTTCCCAGTGGACACTCTCAAGACCCGCATGCAAGCCATAACTTATGGGTCAGGTTCTTTCAGGACCCGATCGATTGGAGTCAAAGTTCTTGTAAAGATTTTGCGGAGTGAAGGCCTTGCAGGACTTTACGGTGGTGTCATGACCATGGGCCTTGGTGCTGGCCCAGTACACGCGGTGTACTTCTCTGTTTACGAGCTCTGCAAACGTACCATGACTTCGAGTTTGTCCGACCCAACCAACAACCACGCGGCTCATGCTGTGTCGGGGATTGTAGCAACGTTGGCAAGCGACGCGGTTATAAACCCGATGGACGTGGTGAAACAGAGGCTTCAACTCAAAGGAAGTCCGTACAAAGGAGTTATAGACTGCGTGAGGCGTGTGGTGATGGAGGAAGGGACTTGGGCGTTGTACTCCTCTTACAGAACCACAGTCGTCATGAACGCTCCTTTCACAGCCGTCCACTTCACGACTTACGAGGCGGCTAAGAAACCTCTCTCTAAGATATCACCTGAGAAGGCTGACGATGGAAATGTTATGGTTCACGCAACAGCAGGTGCTGCTGCAGGGGCTTTAGCAGCGGTTTTTACAACTCCACTCGACGTAGTCAAGACGAGACTTCAGTGTCAAGTAAGTAGTTTCGAACACTTAATTGGTTTGGTTATATTTTAATGTCCAAACTAAACAATTTCAACCGAGTGATTGGTCTGAGCAGGGAGTTTGCGGTTGCGACAGATAGCCACGAGTTCAATAGGGAAAGTGATAAGAGAGTGTAGTGAAGAGAGATGGGTATGGAGGGTTAATGAGTGGATGGGTTCCAAGGATGTTATTCCATGCTCCTGCTGCTGCTATTTGCTGGTCCACTTATGAAGCTTCCAAATCCTTCTTTCAAACTACCCCATGACCAACTCTAATTCACACTACCTATCTGCTATATTTATTGTCAAAATATATATAATAAATTGAAAGACCAACACTCTTATACATCAAGAAGTTAAGGTTTGCTTCATTAGCTTTACACAAGGAGTAAAGCATACACACAGACTAACTTGGACACTTTTTTATTATTGTACCATGATTAGTCCATAAGTTAGAATTTATCAACACTAACACCAACCCGTATCACCTCATAAGCATCTCTGCTCCTACTTCTCTTCATCCCGGCCATGAAATGTACCTTTGCTGCGTCAGCTGAGATACACGTTACTTTCACCCAGATCATCACCTTTGTTTTCAAGCCTTCCACTTCTGCTAGCTTCCCTTTCTCCAGGTAACCAGTTACCGTAGTTGAAAACCGCAGGACTGATGAATCTTTGTACCCAACCTCGCAGGTCTCAGGGATGAATACAGTCAACTTACCTGTCTCTTCGTTAAACTCATAGTTTGTGGCATCCTGTGGAAAGATCCCAACTGGTAAACCAAATTCCTTCAGCAAGTCCGGCAATGGCTTCTGCATTTTTCCTATTCAGAACAAGGAATAATGTAGCATTCAATTGTCGATAAACCATAAACAATATTTAAACAGAACGGAAAGAAATACAAGATATATGTTTTCTGAAACAACATTGATGAAAAGCTTAATCTATATGACTCTGCCAGCGGATCTTTGCAATCAATTACTTCCAGATATCAAAATACAACATGGAAGAGTTGAAACTGTTGAGAATGGCAGAGCGCAAAATGGGTAAAGGTATGATTATCAACATCTCCAGAATTAAGAGCAACCTCATGTGGAGTAACAACAGAATGTAAGAAAAGTTTGGAAACGAGAACTGGAAGCAGTATAAAACCTTTGATTTTGTTGACCAACCACTTGGTACCTCCTTCAATACTGCTAGACAATGACTGCAAGAATGAATTCAAGTATCATCAGAACCAGGCCACTTTCAGTCTCACAAGATCGACAGCAATAAACTTTTTCATGACATGTTACCATAAAATACATACTGCAACATTATCTGTTAAATTGGAATACCAAATCTGTATCCAATCTTTCTTTCTATAGCAACAAAGACCCCTCCACTAAAGAGCAAAATGTCCCCAAAATATATGAAGAATTCAATTAAGCTACAAAGGTATGATATTTCCATTTAAACACGATAAGGGTCAGTTAACTGAACGAAGATGGAGGAACATGAAACTCCAAAAAAATAACACAAAATTATTACCCTAAAAAGCATTCCCTAAGCTTAGTCCTTGACCAAAACAAGCATTACAAAGACTCAAGACCCTTAAAAACTACAAACCCTTAATAAAAAACGATGCTTTCCTTTTCCTCTCAAACTAGAACGATCAAATGGAGAAACTAAATCTATGAAAGCAAATTCCTGAATATAATATGTAAAGAAAGGAAAGTGGAAAAATACATTGAAATCGTCACCGACTGAATTGAATTCTTTGTTTGCCTTTTTGCCTAACCAATAAGAGCCTACTTTGTTCATTATCTGATCCATATCTCTTCTCCTGCGTAAACCTTAATCCGTCGAAGGACAAAAGAGAAGAATTTGGCTCTCGTTCCGCGTATCGTGTTCGTCTCAGGTTTTTGACTTTCTGAGGTTTCTCACCAAGTCACCGTCTTTTTAAGACTAAGCCACCCAAAAAAACAGCACCACGTTCATTGTTCAATACTCAAAACGACACGAGTTTCACTCTTTAAAACGTTTGTTAGTATAGAAGAAACGGTCAAGACGCTATAACATTTGATAACACGTGACAAATCCTTCATAAGAAGTTCTAAACACCTCATGTACTTCGTTGAATCAGTTTTAGGCTGTTCACAAAGAAAATCTGATCGATCATGGTCTTACAAACCACATGATTCATGAAACATGAGTATTATTACTTAATTGGTTTTAAAAAGTTGCTTCAGGCACATCTCAATCATCTTCAATTAGCAAATAATATTAACTAAACTCTCTCCATGTGTATGTGCATCACATGATTTAAATTCATCTCGTTCTCGTGATAGAAATACTAAAATGGGTTATATTTTTGCTTTGTATATCAAACAAACAAAAGCAACACGATAACTTTCATTCAGACTTTTTTTTTTCTTTTGCCTTCAAACTATTTATATTGCATAACCATTATCAGTATATACAAATGTCCGTAAAAACGGAGGGCAGAATGATACATGTCCCAATGTTTTAGCAAACATACGCCACCACAGAGATATCGTCTTATGATAGTGCTCTAACCGGAGATTAGTTGAAGCGCCTTGAAACAACTTTGTTATTGTGATATTATCCTCTTCAAATTCAACATTTTGGGGGTGAAGCTCTTTTGAAGCATTTGCCATAATCCGCATGTAAGAGCACCTTGCAGCGATCTTTTAGTAGCCAACCCATACTCAAAATTTCCCTTGTCACTGTATACGAAGCGTCATAATTGTACTTTATCCAACCTTGTTGTGGTCTAACCCATATAGTAGAATCACATGACAGAGCCGTTGTTGGTGTAGACGTTCTTGTCGGCGCAGTATATGCATCTATTCATTCAATAACATCCTGGTTTGCTTGAGTCACAGTTTCATACGGTTTAATCACATTAACATTGTAGAGTAAATCATTCTAATTTTTCCACAGTCGCCACAATAACCAGAGATGGAGGTATCTTTGACTACAATAATACATAAGGTTTACAACTCCAAAATTCGTCTCTAATTCGTTGTAAACGGGGTTTACAATGAATTAGGGTGAATCCATTTTTGTTGTGCCAAGATCGTCGTAACAGAATATTTCTTGTAAGTTTGTTGTAAAATTCCAAGACTCCAGATTCGTTGTAACTTCATCGTGAAAGGAGCGTTGTAAATTTGATGTAAAATATTGTGCGCATTGTAATTTTGTTGTAAAAATAGATGACGTGAATGCGTTGCAAAATTTAGCAACGAGTTAACATCATTTGTTTTACAACGAATTTACAACTACTATTAATTAACGACGAATTAGAGACTACTCAATTTACAACGAAGTTGGGACAAAAAAATTACAACGTATTCGAGACATAAATTTTACAACAAAATAGGGACGATTTATTTTACAACGTATTCGAGATGTAAGCTTTACAATGAAATAGGGACGACTTATTTTACAACTAATTAGAGACGTACTTTTACATCGACAAGGAAAGAACCACTTACCCGATTCAACCGTGATTTTGGTTTGACTGGCTTGGTACATGAATATTTCAACCCCGTTCATAAACTCTTTTGTCACGTTTCTAGTAGCATCTCTATGCATATACATCCACTTTCGTTGCTCGTATATGTCACCACCGAAAGACATTTTTCTAGCTTTTTTTAAAAAAATGTTTTTTTTTTATTGTGTTGCGTTGTGAATTATGAAGAGAGACCTCTACCTTATATAGGCAAAAATTATACAATGATTTTACAGCATTAATCAAATAGGAGTACTTTACAACGTATGAAACTAACTACAAATACCTAATTGCACATTTCATCTTTAACTCGTTGTAAAGACAAATCTTCGTAAACAACTTGCAAAATTAAGATGTTTTTGGAACGAAAACGATATTTGGAGATATTTTTACGGCGTAATTGGGATTAAAAAAAAATTTGAATCACGAAAAACTTGATTACCTAATTTCTGAATTTATCTTTAAATCGTTGTAAATAAATTTTGTTGTAAGAGTGTTGCAAATTGGGGACGTCTTTACAACGAATTCGCTATGACATGTTAATACGTTTTAAATTCTTTGTAAAATAGCTACCTTTTTTGCAGCAAAAATTTTTGTTGTAAATTTACAACACTTTTACAACGAATCCACATTTCATCGTCAAAGTGTTGGCAAAACGTCTCTAATTTACGACATCCCTATTTTGTTGTAAAATCACGTTGTTAAATTATAGTTTTCTTGTAGTGTTTGTAATTTATTTAATCTAGTGTCTTCTGCAATGTGAAGAATAAATTCGATCTTACTTTCTACTGAGACATTTTGATCTGTTAGTACCTGGAAATGGAACCCTGACATCCGCTAAACAGCTTGTGATGAATCATATAAGAAGAGAGCATGATTCGCTGTTTCATTCGTCGCACAACACCAGAGACATGATGAAAAGATAGTAATATTCCTACGTTGAAGGTTTCCTGCAAAATCCAATGCGCGAGAGGCTAAACGCCAAATATAGTGGCAGAGCTTTGGTGTAACTTGTAGGCGCCAAAGATTTTTTGTGAGTTCAGGATAAGAAGATAAGTGAGGCATATGTACTTGATTAGAGTCAGAAGATGTTGAGGCAGCCAATATCCCGACTTAATAGTATAGGCTTCATGTTTTGGTATAACTCTAAATGTAGCGACTACGAGATGAGTGTTGAGGAAGAAATTATTCCAATATAAGTCCACGATCACGCTTATCCTATTGTCGAATTAAGAGATCAATAAGGGCACTAACACGTGTATTAGGGTCATAAGATGGAAACAACGGGGAGGCCCGAGATGGATTAATAGATAACAAAAAAATAAAACGTCGTTGAAAATTTAATCCGACTTACATATATATATATATATATATATATATATATATGTTTCAAGTATATTTAAATACCTTACATATAACATTATAAGTTATTTATGTCTACTTGGAATTCATATCCAAATATCCATTACATAAACATATCTAAATAAAACCCGATTAATAACTCAAATTCCTAAACCGTAAACATTATCATGGACTATACGATTCTACATAATCGAACTTATATTTAAAAACAGCAAAAAAAAAAAAAAAACTTAACCATTTACGGAAACACTTTCGTATGGTCTACTATTTGGATCTAACCGTTCCAATGTGCAAATTTGTCAAGCGTAATAAATTAGGTTTCAGAACAATATCTAGTTGTAGATATATATTAGCATCCCAAGAAGAAATATAAAAATTTGTAGTCAAGCAACAAGAAAAAAAAGTCTAAAAAACTGCAAATGTATAAAGAATAATGAAAATAAGTTCATCATAAAAATTCCTAGTTGTTAATACACTCGAATAATATATTGTCACTAGACCAAATTTTAAAACCGTCTTAGAACAGTCAGGTCAACAACTGTAGCAAAGGGTAAAAACGTAATTTAAAAAGAAGCAAGTTGCTCGGTATTTTCGTTATCACCACTCACATGAACTCTGCATTAAAACTCTCTCTCTATCTCTCCTCTCTTCATTTCTCCTCAAATCGAAACTTTTTGCAAGTCGCTGTAAAGTTGATTTGCTTCTTTTTATATACAATAACTTCATCTCCTTCAAACACCCTTCCTCTTAGATCAAGATCAAGTATCTAGAATCGATCAATATTATTACTCAGATCGATATGTTAGCTGTTCACCGTCCTTCTTCCGCCGTATCTGACAGTGATTCCGTTCAGATTCCGATGATGATCGCATCGTTTCAAAAACGATTTCCTTCTATCTCACGCGACTCCACCGCCGCTAGTTTCCATACACATGAGGTAGGTCCAAACCAGTGTTGCTCCGCCGTAATCCAAGAAATCTCCGCTCCTATCTCCACCGTATGGTCCGTAGTCCGTCGCTTCGATAATCCCCAAGCTTACAAACACTTTCTCAAAAGCTGTAGCGTCATCGGTGGAGACGGTGATAACGTTGGTAGTCTCCGTCAAGTCCACGTCGTCTCTGGTCTCCCCGCCGGGAGCTCCACCGAAAGACTCGATATCTTAGACGATGAACGCCACGTCATCAGTTTCAGCGTCGTCGGTGGAGATCATCGGCTTTCTAACTACCGATCCGTAACAACTCTTCATCCATCTCCGATCTCTGGAACTGTTGTGGTTGAGTCTTATGTTGTTGATGTACCTCCAGGGAATACTAAAGAAGAGACATGTGACTTTGTTGATGTTATTGTACGATGCAATCTTCAATCTCTTGCTAAAATAGCTGAGAATTCTGCGGCGGAAAATAAGAAAAAAATGTCCATGTAAAATGAGTCTATGAGTAGTTTTCTTTAGATCCGACGTCGTTTTTTAGACTTTCTTTTTTTTTTTAGCCGTCGTGTGATCTATGTTTTTTTTTCCGGCTCTCATGTGTGCAAAAAAATACATTAGTGAATGAATCTCTCATGCATATCATAAATCTGTTATTATTATTTACTTAATTTGTTTTTTTTTTTTGTGTTTTTTATATCCATACAGAACTGATTCGTAAAGCTCTATTCCGGCTTTCACTAATCAAAGATAATTAATAATATTCAACTTAGGTGAAATTGATTGTGTTATCCTTCAAATTTAAGATATGATTTTTAAAGTTAAACTCGTGTTTTTATAATATTTTCATCGTAACATGCGTAGATATAGTGGTGAATACGTATGTCTGCTAAATATTGCAATGCGTATTGATGGACTCGTAACATTAAGTTGTTGGCCATCTTCATTTTCGACATTAAAATGTCGTATTATAGTAATGTGTGTACATGCAGTGTGCGAGATATCTACCGACTCGTGTTGTCGTTTTGGAGTTTGGAAAACCACAATGAAGACGTGTAAGGACAGTGTTATCATTAGTTTAAAAAAATATAAAGGGTTGGCTAATTTTTCCCTCCTCTACTTATTTATTTCTCATCGAAAAAATCTATATTTTTCGGCTAATTATTTTGTGCCCTAAATTTTTTAAAACTTTGTATTAATACATCAACTTTTCAAATTAGTCATATTACTACGCTTGTAATTGTATTCTAAAAACCGTTTGTTGTGTTTGTTTCTCGCGTTTTGGTGTTATGCGTTTTGAGTCAAAACGACGTCGTTTTGAGAAATAATAATTTTCAAAAAGTTTTCATAACTGAGAATTGACCTTGACAAACAATTACAACACCTCTACAACTGTGCCGAAGTGTCTTTTATTGTTTATCATTACAAAACATTGTATATAGATAGTTACATTGTCTTTTATTGAATTTATCAATCTCGGTTTTTGATTATTTTTTGGTTTGTTAAAATCATTTCCAAAAAAACCGAAGCATATTTTGATTCGGTTTTGGTTTTGAAATGAATCTGAATTTTTGATTTGTAAAAACCTCTCCCAAAATAAACCAAAACATATTTTGGTTCGGTTTGGTTTTGAAATCAATCTTGGTTTTTTGTTTGTAAAAATCATTTCCGAAATAAAATGAAACATATTTTGGTTCAGTTTCGTTTTAAAATCAATCACGGTAGTTGGTTATTTTTGGTTTGTAAAAATTATTTTAAAATAAACCGAAACATATTTTGGTTTGGTTTGATTTTGAAATCAATCTCGGTTTTTGGTTTGTAAAAATTATTTCCAAAATAAACCAAAACATATTTTGTTTTGGTTTGGTTTTGAAATCAATCATGGTTTCAATTATTTTTTGGTTTGTAAAAATTGTTTGCGAAATAAACCGAAACATATTTGGTTCGGTTTGGTTTGGAATTCAATCTCGGTTATTAAACCAAAACTAAACCAAACCAAAACATACTAAACAAAAAAAATCAACTAAAAATAGTTTTAAAACTAAACCAAATCAAAATATGTTTTGGTTTACTCGGAAATGATTTTTACTCGGAAAAGATCAATGAAAAACAATAATTTTTACATACTGAAAAATAACCAAAAACCAAAAAACAAAGCGATATATACAATATTTGTAATGAAAAACAATGAAAGACACTTTGGCACAATGGTTGAGGTGTTGTAGTTGTTGTCTAACGTCATGAGTTCGATTCTCAGTTATGCAAAATATTTAAAAATTATTATTTCTTAAAACAACGTCGTTTTGACGCAAAAAGCCAAATGCCAAAACACAAAAAAAATCACAACAAACGTTTTTTTAAATTCAATTACAAGCGTAGTAATCTGACTAATTTGAAAAGTTGATGTATTAATATGAAGTTTTAATAAGTTTACGGCACAAAATAATTAGCCGAAAAGTATATGTTTTTCCGGTGAGAAATAAATAAGTAGAGGGGAGAAAAAGGAGTCAACCCATATATAAAATTTTATTTATTACAAATTTAAATAAATTATAATTCTGTTTTGTAACAATTTGTGATAAAATTGTTATTAAATTTATTTGTTACAAGTATATTATAATATTTTTGTTATCAATATATATTTGTGACTGTATAACTATTTAAATCATAACAAATTCGTAACAATATTTTTATATTTTGATGAAATATATGTTATTGTGATGAAATATTACGTATTAATGCAAAAAAAATATAGTAGTAAATTAAATTTGAGATAAAAGATGTTTGAATATTTAGTGGTAAGGTGGAGAATTCATTTGTATTTCTTTGTCGATAAATCCATTGGATCTTGGGTGCTGCAACATGGTTTATTAAGAGCATCATTAGTTAGAGGTTCTGCCAAGTTTCTTTTTAATAAAAAAATGAAAAATACTATTAAATATGAGAAGAAAGAAGAGAGAGAAGTCTCTTATTTAAGAGACTTTGAAATTTTTTTAAGAAACTCGTATGTCAGATGTCTTGATCTGAATGATTAATTTTTCATAAAATAATACAAAATTTAATTATTAAATCAAAAAGATTAAAATATTTTTTTTTTTTTAAGAGACACATTTGGTCTCTACTGATAATGATGGTCTAATTGCTCTCTAGACTCGTGCAATACTTCAGCAATTGCTTCAGCTCTCTCTTTGCTCTTGTCTCAAGTATTGACACAGCATAATCTGATCTCCCCTCATTGCTCCTTAATCTTATGTAGGACTAGCCATAGTTGTTGTCCCGAGTACTTCAGGACATAGTTCAGATTCTATCTTCTCAAATCCGGAACCTACTTCAACTTCTGCCTCTGCATTCTCCACGTTTGTTGAAGTTTATCAATCATTAATCAACTACAACAACTATTACAGCCAATGAGAATATATCATATACAATCTTGTCTGAGCAAAATCAGTTTAGCTTAGAATCTTCAATTATTATTGAGACCATAACGAACGAGTCACTTTTAGCCACTAATGTTTAATAGTCGTTCTACTTCATGCCCTGCAACTCCTGCTTCGGATATTTCAACTCTGCCCCCACCATTAGGATCTGCTTTGGATAATGAGAATGTGGCTTGGGTTGTCCTTGATAGCTATCTTGATCCTATCTTAAAAATGGTTCTTTTTAGGCTTCAAGTTCTTCATATAGGACTAATTCCAAAGGGGTGTAAGAACTGATAAATGGTCGCAGTACTTCTTTCTCCCTTTAACTTTACTTGTCTCGAACTAGCTTTGTAATTTCTTTGCATTAAATTGAATACTCTTTAACCCCAAAAAAAAAAAAAAAAGAATTCTATGATTTCTTAAAGGTAACTTTAAATTTGGGCAAGATATAATGTCTTCCTTTCCTTCGAGATTTAAATAGTTCCTCCAACTTTTACTTTATTATTATTTCATGATGATTAAAACCATAAATCTGATCAGAACTAGTCGGTCCATTAGTCAAATTTCTAGTTTTCTAGACGGTAGGATTCGATCTTTTGATATGCAAGATCTATATTTTTTTTTTATTTCTATAATATTTGGAAAATATGTGCTCCAAATAGTTAAGTTTTTTACAACAAAGCAAATACTTTTCAAAAACGTAGATGTAAATATAAAGTTCGAGCATTGCCGTAATATGAATATAGAATATGAACATGTTGATCAAATTAAAGAATTAAAAATGTGCAAGTGGACAATGCTTTGAATGATAACCCAACAAGCCAAGCTGTTATATATTTTCCTTTCAATAAAAAGGAAATGCAAGTTGCAAATTGTTTATATCCACTTTCTTTTTTTATGCTTCTTCCCAATCCAAAGGATATAATATTAAATTTCTAAAAACAATAATAAAAACAATATAGAATAGAGCGATGAGCAAGTTGCATGTCCTTTTACATCACGAGAGTCACGATATGTTTAGTTTCCAAGTGATCTTTCTTTGAATTTTTTTATACTTTTTATATATTCGAGAGCTTTCTTCATTTCTATCCACACAAAGAAAAAGATATATGAATTAAAACGAAAAAACATGAATCATATGAAATCAAAGATTTTTTCTTCTTAAACTTTACCATAACCATAACAGAATAAGTATTCAATCGATATTTTCAATAACAAATATGTGATTCTAATAGCCAATAAGCGTAAATCTCTGAATTTAGGGTGGTAGGAAGATTTCTATTGAAATTTAAAATTTTGAGTAATTTAGAACAAGATTTGACTAACATTCTAGATTTTTTACATAAATTAAGAAACAATATAAATGGTTATTAATACTTCTAGTAATGTTTTGGTTGATTCTATATTTAAAAAATTAATTGGAAGTTAAAACTAGAAGTTTTTTAAAATAGTTACACTGAAATTATAAAATGACATTTTTATGAAATATTTTTTTAAAAAATAATATTCTTTGCAAAATGGAGATAGTAGACGACAAATAGAATTCATAAGTAAGTAATCATAAGATACATGCTTAATGAGGCCACGAAAGGGTTTGTAAAAAATAAAAATGGGGAAAAAAAAGTTGGCGGTGCAAGTGGGAGTGGGGTAGCTGCAAAAAATTGCAAGTTGAGCAAAACATATTAATTGTAATTTGCAAATTGAGTTTTATTTTTTCTTTAAAAAGAAAATTAAAAAAATATGCTTTAGAGATCCATCACGCCACCGTTTCCTCCTTATTTGATTGGACCTCTATCTAAGTTTCCGCTCGTTGAAAGCACAAAAATAACATAATTATATAAATAAATAACAAAATACGTATTCCTTCCGTTTCATAATAAGTGTCATTCTAACATTTTTCACATAAATTAAGGAAATATATTAAAACTCTATTATACCCTTAACATTTAATTGACTCTTGATATTTTCTTTTTTCTTATTGGTTAGTAATGAGGTTAAACTAGACCATTAATAAAAGTTACCTCGTAAATTTAAAACGACACTTATTTTAAAACGAAAAAACAATCCTAAAATGACACTTATTATGAAACGAAGGGAGTATTAAATACCATAAATATATCAATATATAATTTACAAGTTTGCAAGAGATTAGTAACTTCGTCGATTGTCTAGAAAGTTTTTTTTTTTGGTTTTAAGGGTTGCTCTAAAAAGTTCCAATATTAAGAAGTAATTTCCAAGAAAACATATTGGGAAATTATGCGGATGTCTCTATTTGATAAATTTTACTTTTTTCTATTGGTGTTTGGAGAGGGACAAATAAAGTTTAACTCTCTTTCCGATAATGTTTAACTTAATATTTAATATTTTGTGAATCCGTATGCTATGAATAATTGTTTATCGAAGACTGGAAAAAAATAGTTTTTTCGATGAAAATTGTTAGGACAGTTTATCGTAATATTTTTACGTTATTGTTTTGTGGAATAGATAAGAAGCCCTCCTATAAACTAAATTTTAAATTATATTGGCGTTCAGTGGTAGACCCAAAAAATTATTTTACCAAATTCATACTATAAATAAAATAAACAACAAAAAGTATATTTTATAAAAAATAAACTAATTATCCTATTAATAATATCTAGTAAAATATGATATAAGTGTCAAATAATAATAAAAAGTCTATAAAACTACCATGCAATCTTTTATATCCTGATTTTTTTCATCATATTCTCATTTATAATAGACTCGAACAAATCTTTTTCTATAAAACAAACTAAATAATCATTCAGAAACTGACATCCAATCTGATTGCATCGTTTTGTTTTCACAATGTTCATTGTTGAAAAGCATCTCTCTACAATTGCAGTAGAAACATGTAAAATCAAAATCAACTTCAAAAACATAAATACCAAAGGATATGACATATGTATGTTATGGTGTTTCCACCAGCATACGAACAAGTTCTCCAAGACTCTCTAGATGAGTAAATATGTCATCATTTTAAACATTATCAATGTATATAGTTAATTGTTGCTCAAGAGATATGCACTCTCCATGATTAAAATCATATGGGTAGAACATAAATAACTTCATCACCTTTGAAAGGTCAAAGTTAGAGAAATAATTGTTGAGAGATAAGGAATTCAGTGTCCACATCTTTAAACCGATCATTGAACTCTTGAAGTTGCAAATCCAAAACAACATACAGTTGACCTTGTAGTAATGCATATTTGTAACTCTTGATTTTCTTCTTAGTCTTCTTGAGTCAACAAAATCTTCTTCCATGTCAAGCTGTTTTATATCATGTATCTTACAAAAAGAAGAAACTTTAACCATAAAAGAATCACATCCATCATCCCTAAACTTTTGGAGTTGCCTCTTAGTTGATTGCACCAATGAGATGATATTTCGAATATCTTGATCTTTTTTCTTTTGCCGAGCCATGGACAACCTATCTGTGAGCACTAAAATGTGTATCATCATGTGCAATAGAACACAAAATCAAAAGTGTGAAAGTATCTCAGAATACCATGTGCTTGATGTCTTTTCGATTCCTCTGCGCCTTCACTGTCAACACATTCAAACACTTTAACAATATAAGAAAACAACTCAATGAGACGCAATAGAGTTCTATAATGACCCCAACGAGTGTTCCCTGATCTTTGAAGAGAAATTTCTTGATTTAACTCTTTTTCAGTATTGATTTCACCATCTTCAATTATTTCTCTTTGGCTATCTCGTAACATATCTTTCCTTTTGCATAATGCTCCACCACATTCAACAATAGAGAAATCATATCAAAGAATCTCCAATATCAAAATGCTTTTTGGCAACTGCAACAACAACCAATTGAAGCTGATGAGCAAAACAATAAACATAATATGCTGATAAATTTTCCTTCAAGATTAATGACCTTAGTCAATTGAATTCACCATTCATGTTACTTGCTCCATCATATATCTGTCCTCTCACCTTTTTAATACTCAACCTAGGTCTAGCAAACAAAGAATCAATAGCAGATTTCAAAGTTGCTGAAGATGTCTCAGTCACATGAGTAATACTGATGAATCTCTCTTTGACTATCCTCTTTTTATCAACAAATCGGAACACTACTGCCATTTATTCTTTATCTGAAACATCAACAGACTCATCTACCAACAAACCAAATACATAATGGTCAATTTCTTCCATAAAATATTTGAACGGACACCCATACATATGAATACATCACATCTATATATAAACTAAAATGTTGCTCTCTTCTTAAAGTGGTCACATCATCCATCTTTAAATTAATCTTTTAATTTTAAAACATAACAAAAACAAATTATTAATTTTAAATCATAGTTTAAGATAAATAATAAACTCATTAGATATTAAAGCTTATTTAGTGTATAAACTAATATTAATATCATAACTAAAAAGTATAATAGGATATATACCCCTTATACTTTCGTATTTACAAAGTAATATCATTGGTACATTTGATAATTTTAATACTATTTACCATAATCTAAAAAAATATATAAGATGACAACATACCTCTCACAACCACATTTACAAGTTGAAATGAATTACAAATGTGTTTTATATTTAACTGTGTTTTTCCAAAATTAGTATCTATATTAAAACAAAAGCCACAATTACAGAACTTCTTATATAAATTCACCACATACCTCTAATAATTTAACATTTAATCTAACTATGTATAGTTCACCATGTACTTCTTATAGTAAGATGAAGAATACTTGTTTGTAGTTTGCTAAAAGTAATAATAAAAATGTATTAGGTACAAAATAAATCTTATAAGAATGGAACAAAGTTTTAAATGGGTTTTACTTGGGATGAGTAATTGATTTCTTAAATATTGTATTATCAACGACACCAAATGAAACAATTAATTTGAAATTATATATTCCTACTGTTAATAAAAAAAAACTTTAAACAATACCAACCATTTTTTTTTTAGATTTTAGCTTCTATGTTTGAATTAGAACAACTCAGTTTTGGATTATTATTGCAGCTTCTTCTTTTTTTTTTAACTCAATCTCAACTTTATGGTATGCTTAGTTTTCGATGAGTACATTGAATCAAAATGTTTGAACGTTACGAACTTTGATTTGTCTGCCGGAAAATGAACTAGTGTTTGTTCAATTTGATAGAAGCAACGTAACTAGCAAGAGATCCTATAACATGATGTAGTTGTTGAGATTCAAGGTATGATTTTGTTCAATTGCATAAGGCTATTGGATTGATATTCTTTAACAAAAGACCCAACCAATAATAATGCATTAAAAATAATAACCGAATAATGGGCCAATAAACTAGCGTCTATATCCAACTGGACCCAGTCAATATATGGTCATAGACCCAACCTATGTATTATACGTTAACTCCACTAAACTGATTGTGATATAAAATGACAATTCACATGGAACAACAAAAGAAATAAGACAATATATATGCAAAGCCAACTGAAATTCGAGGATACTTGAAGACAACGAATAGTATGAATGTAGAAGCGTCAACAACTTAACCTTACCTTTACAATTTATATTACTTTACCTTCTTTACATTTATTCTTCGAACAATAAACAAAAGCAAGCAAGCCTGTTGGATTTTAAAACAAAAGCAACTACCAAGCAAGCCTGTTTAACAGAAGGAAAAAATGAAAAAAAAACTCTGAAAATATCCTCTAATTCGTAATTTCTAAGATATTTACATTTCATCTATAAAAATTTAAGTCAAAGCCACTAAATACGCAAGTAGCCTTTAATCCAATGGCTGGTGGTAAATGTACTGCAGGTACACATGCACAATCAATGATCGAGTTCTAACGCCTACTAAATTTATGTAGGAATTTGGCTAATGAACCGATCTTTGTATCCCATATTGATATTGGCGTTGACAAAAAAAGAAACCACTAAATACAAAGTGATACATATTATTTTGTTATAAACATTTATTTTGATATATATTAACATTTTATCAAAAAATACATAATACAATTTTTCTATCATTACTATCAATTTTTTTTCAAGTAAAAACAGAAACTTTCGTGACAAGTAATTCAAATCTACTATTAAATTTTTTAAAATTTAACATGTGACTGTTTGAAAATTTTCTTAAGTGTTATATATTTATATTACGTATTTGTATTATTTTCGATTTTGGGGTTTCTACGTTGGAAAAAATGAATAAGTAAAAAAGAAAGAAAGCAAGCAAGCAAGCAACCATACGGTCCAGAGCACATTGTACACGGAAATACCAAAATAATATAATATTTTCAGTTTTTTAATGGATAGTCGCCTTCACTTGGAAACCAAGAAAGATGCGTAATCACACCAAACAAAAGTACAGTCTTTTATTTTCTTTGCTGGCCAGAGAAAGTACAGTCGTTAAATAAATAAGTAAAACAAAGTTATTTTTGTCTGACCCACATATTCGATAAAAAGTTCTATCCAAAACAATTTATATGAAATTCGTTGAGGATTCATGACTTAACTGAACAACGACTATAGCAAGAGTCACACAACGCTGGTCGAACTACGGAGCCAAGAAACACTTGAATCCTGACGTGAAACGCACGACTATAATACAAAAATTGCCTCAAGTTTTTGTAAAAACCTAAGCAAGACTTAGCCAATATAAACACAATATTAGAATTCTAATATCATTCTTATTTTTTTTGTCAACTAACCTACTCGCTTTTTAAAACCTGTCAAGTAAAACGTATTTGCATACTTTAAAATATAAAAACTTCTCTCACAAAACCTAAACCTTGCTTTGTAAAGTTTTAAGGAACAAACTTCCTTAAGCTCCCTATTTATAGATTAATTGCCATGAATCTAATCTATAGATTTCATCTTGTCTCTTGGACTTGATCTTATCTCTTAGTAACTAACTCTTACTAGAGATCTTATCGTATCTCTAAAATAACTAAGACTTATTAAAGAGATAACTTATACATTAAGGAATTATCCAACATTTTCCCCCGTAATTCCAAAATGAA
>OVBA01005393.1:0-20013 GCA_900406435.1 Lepidium aucheri
CTGAACTGATTAAAATATTAATAAATAAAAATATGTGTCAAATCGATACTAACAAACAAAAGTATACATGGATCTACAAAATTAAATGAATACAAGTTTAAAACCCTATATATATATATTTATATTAGTATATACTTGATAAATTATTTATGATATTAATAAATAAAANCGTGTTCTATCGATAATGTATAACACAGCAAAATTAAAGATAGATCTTAAAACCAAATAAATACATTTTCAAAATCCTAAATAAATACGAGTCTAATAATTAAGTTATAAACAAGTCTAAAATATAAATGAACATGAGTAAAAACGTAAATGACACGAGTCAAAAAAATTTATATGCAAAATTGTAGTGCATCAAAACTTAAGTAAACAGATATAAAAATATATTTCGTGTACAACACCGGTGATCACTATAAATTTATTATATATTATATAATAAATAAATTTACACATACAAATCAAATCATAAAATAAATAAATAAAACAAACAAATATTATATAACTCGTGCATAGCACAGAACATCATCTAGTATATAATAAAACTGTATCCTTAACACATTCATATCATTTATAATAACAAATTTTTTTTTCTTTTGATAAGATTTTATAACATAATATTATTACTTTATTTTACTTTAAATATATCACGACTTTTTAACTTAAATATATAAAAATATAATAACTAAATATAATAAAATCTACTATATTAAAAAAGGATAGCTAAATAGAATTTTCTTTTTGATAAAGTATATTATGACATAAATTGTGGACGGTTTTACATAAGAGTAATTTTATAAGATCAGTTCCAATGGTTTGCTATCCTCTAGAGAAAAGTGTTATATCAAATGACTTCTATTTAAGAAACATCCTATAACTTTTCTCATTACACCAATGATTCTAAGGGTCTAAATGGTAACTGTGGAATTGTGCTGAATGCAGAATCTCGCTGAATTTTTTTTTTATTTTTTATGCTGAATCTTGCGGAATTACTTAAAATAAATGGTAACAGCTGAATTTTGCTGAATATGGTATCTAGCGGATTTTTTATTAATATATAATTAGATCGACAAATTCTGATCTATAACCAAAACTTACCGTAAAAAAACTCCTTTCAATCTATGTTATGTAATAGAGAGAGATCAAACCCCTAATATACAACTCATATACCAAAAAAATTAAATTAAGATTAAAACCAAACTGGAAACCGGATGTTGTTATAGTAAACTAAAATAATCTAAATATGAAAGTTTTTTGAAAATTAAAAATATAAATTAAAAATATATACATACATAACTATATATATATATTATACAATTAATTTGAATCAATTAAATATTTGATATTAATATATTACATTGCTATTTATAATAAGTTATACATTTTAATAAATTTTTAATTCAGCAATTAAGTAAATATAATATATATATATATATATATATATATATATATTAGTGTAAACACCGATGCTTGAAATAAACAATCAATCCTCAGTATCAACTGGTAACAAAAAAAGTTAAGCTATATTCCACAAAATTCCTCCAATTCTTCAGGTACCATTTATGCCCTAAGTCTTTTTTCTATTGAATTTTCTGTTTTTACGGTTTTGGTCTTATTATTTACTTGATTTTTTTTGCTTTAAATCTTATCTTTTTCTAAAATTTCTTTGTTAAAGTTATGCAAAGAAAACTGGAGAATTAAAGTTAAGATTCTCAAGATTTAGAAAGTATACACTAACGAATTTGGCCAAACCATTGATATGGTTTTTTTTGTGATTGTAAGGTGTATAACTAATAATTTATTTATTTTCATATTTTTGTAATGATTAAAAAATTTTGTAAATAATTGATATATCTTAGGGTGATAAAATTCATATAATGTGAAGAAAATATTCGTTTCCAAATTCGTAAATCTTCTTGAACAAGAAAGTATTAAGAACATTACAAACCTACATGTTTGTCTTGCAAGTGGAACTTACCGTACTTCTACTTATTAGTATAAAATCAAAAAATTTGTACACGGCTTCTGTAAAGTCAACTTATCCTCTACCACAATCAGTTTTTGGATTAAAATTTCTTGACTACCGTGAATTTCTTGATGGGCATCTTAAAGATATCTATCTTATACGTAATAGATCTTTCTTTTTAAGAAAACCATTTATATTTTTGATTTATAATCTCTTACATAATAAAAAGTGTAGTATTAACTCAAACTCTGTGTTATATTAGTCTATTTTGACATACGAAGTATTATAATAAATTGTTATTAGAAAAATATTATGATAAAATAAAATTATAATTAGATCACATAATACTTTTGGTAGATGTCACTGTTTAATGTTTTAATTAATTAGTTAGTTAAATCCTATAATATAAAGTTCGATCTCAAAATTACTCATTAACAGGATGATTCTGTGTGTCAAAATTCAACGATCATAAAATTTTCTGTATTTATGTATTTTAAAAAAAAAGATAAAACAGATTTTTAAGTAGATTTTTTTCAATAATTACTTTTATCACAAAATAATTATCTTTGATCATAATCCTAACCGAATATAATTATCTAAATATTTCCTAAATAACTATGTATATATAATCTCAACCTAAAAATGATTTTATATTCATAATCCAAATCTAAAAGGAAATTGTAAATATCAGTTGCTATATATACATAAACACATAGACGACTTTTTCAATTCTCTCAAACTTTTCAAACTCTCTCCAATATAATTATCTCTTTTCCATTTAGATCCATCGCAACCAAGGCAAACAAACAAAAAAGGTAAACACTTTAAATTTAATGTATTATTATTTTATTTTAATATTATTAATATGAATATTATCATCCTATTATAAAAAATAAGGTTTCAAAATTACTCATTAACATGATGATTCCACATGTCAATATCCAACGATCTTAAATTTTTCTATATTTTTCTATTTTTTAAAAAAAGTTAAAACAGATTTTTAAATAGCTTTTTAATATTTAGCTTATCTTAATCTAAAACAATTCTTAACCTAAAAAGAAATCTTAATCAAAAAGAAAATCAGGAATACTAATTGTTAAAAAACGAATTCTAATAAAAAGTAATTTTTATTACTAATCTTATTATATACAAAATTTATATTAAAAATAATTTAAAAAAACAATAAAAATCCTATCATCTTATTATATAAAGTAGAATGTTTCAAAGTTACTCATTAACAGGATTGTTCCACGTGTCAGATCCAACAATCAAATTTTTTTTTCTACATTTATATATTAAAAAATAAGAAGATAAAAAATAAGTATCTCTATCATAATCCTAATATAAAAAGATTGTAAATAATTATTTTTAATTATAATTTTAAAAAGAAATAATATTCATAAATAATTATTTCAGACTAAGTATGAATTAAATAATATTATATTTTAAAAATAATTATATAACGAACTTTTATATAAAACAAATAATTTTGTATTCTTAACAGTGGAATCCTAAGAGAATATGATTGTCCTAACAAACAATGTAAATTTTTAATGTATGTATATTTTCCAAAAATAATTCTCACAATTAAAAATAAGAAAAATACATTATAAATTTTTTGATAATTCTAAATCCTATTATATAAAGTTGAATCTCAAAGGTACTCATTAACATGATGATTCCAAGTATCAAAATCTAACGATCATAAATTTTTCTGTATTTTTTTAAAACATAAAACAGATTTTTCAATATATTTTTTCAATGTTTAGCTTTATCACAAAATAATTATCTCTGATCTTAATCCTAACTGAATATAATTATATAAATATTTCCTAAACATTTATTAAATAACTATTTATAAATAACCCCAATAAAGGGATTTTATATTCATAATCCTAATCTAGAAGAGAATTATGATTATCAGTTGCTATACATACATAAACACATAGACAATTTTTTCAATTCTCTCAAAGATTTCAAGCTCTCTCTAACATAATTACTTTTCTTCCGTTTACATCCAACACATTCAAGGCAAACAAGTAAAAAAGGTAAACATTTTTAATATAATGTATCATTATTTTAATATTATTAACATGAATATTATCATCCTATTATATAAAATAAAGTTTCAAAACTACTCAGTAACATGATAATACCACGTGTCAAAATCCAACGATCAGAAATTTTTTGTATTTATCTATTTTTAAAAATAGATAAAATAGATCTTTAAATAGATTTTTTATTATTTAGCTTATCTTAATCATAAAAAATTCTTAACCTAAAAAAAATGTTAATCAAAAAAGAAGTCGGGAATACTAAGTGTTAAAAAGTTAATTCTAATGAAAAATAATTTTTATTACTAATCTTATTATATAAAAAATTTATATTAAAAATCATTTATAGAAACGAAAAAAATAAATCATGTTATATAAGTAAGGTTTCAAAGTTACTCATTAACAAGATGATTCCACGTGTCAAAACAAACGATAAAAAAACTTCCTGTATTTATCTACTTTTTAAAAATAGATCAAATTGATCTTTAAATATATATTTTAATATTTAGCTTATGCTAATCTAAAAAGAGTTGCTAACCTAAAAAGCAATCTTAATCAACAAGGATATTAAGAATATTAATTGTTAAAAATTAATTCTAACAAAAAATAATTTTTATTGCTAATCTTATATATATAAAAACTGTTATTTATAAATTATTTATAAATAACAAATATATATATATATATGATATTTTGAATAATATCTATCTATAAAGAAATGCAAATCTTATAATTATTAAGAAAAATACTTCAAAGAAAAGTAATTTTCATCACTAATCTTATTATATATAAAAAATATTATATTAAAAACAAATATATATATATATATGATAATTTGATTAATATCTATCTATAAAGAAAATCATAATCTAATAAAATATATATTTCTCATCATAACCATAACAGAAGAGAATTTTCTAAATATCTCCTATATATCTATTTATATACATAATCTGATAATCCTAATCTAAAAAGATTTATATACATAGTTGTAATCTAAAAGAAAATTATGAATATTAATTGATATATATACATAAACACATAGCTGATTTTTTAATTTTCTTCAATTTTTCAAATTTTCACTAACTTTTCAAGTTTTCTCCAACTTAATTATATTTCTTTCGTTTACTCAACGCAATCAAGATAAGCAAGCAAAAAGGTAAACACTTTAGATTTAATGTATCATTATATTTTACTATTATTAACATGACATCATATCATCCTATATTCCTATCATATAAAGTTGGGTTTCAAAATAAATCATTAACAAGATGATTCCACGTGTCAAAATCCAAATAAAAGAAATTTCCTCTATTTATCTATTTTAAAAAATAGATAAATCATATTTTTAAAAATATTTTTTAATATTTATCTTTATTCAAAATATTGTCATAAAATAGTTCTAAATAATAAAATTTATTTATTATGATAAAGTAAAATATAAAAAATTATAAATATTTATCTTTTACTGCAAATAATAAAATAAAAAATTATATTAAAAATTATATTCTAAAAAAATACATATATATATATATATGATATCTATATATATACATAATCCTAATCTAAAAAGAAATCAAAATTTATGAGGAAATTGAAATATTAATTGTTAAAAACTAATTTTAATAAAAAGTAATTTTTAGTACTAACTAAAGTATAAAATATAGAAACAAAATATTAAAAATTTATATTTGAAAAACGGATATATATATATTATAAATATTTATATGTACATATATATATATATATTGAATAATATCTAGAGAAATTTTGAGAAATGCCCTTTTTAGTGTACCATTTTTCAAAAATACCTCTTGACATTTATCTTTTCAAAAATGCCCCTCATTAATACAAAAATGACTAAAATACTCGCAATAGAATTGTAACAAATTTTTCCCGGAAAAAAAAATTTCCCGGCATAAAAAAAGTTTTCTTGCCAAATTTTTTTATAAGTATGCTTATAAATCTTTGAAAATTTTTTATAAACACCATATAAATTTTTATAAATGCCTTATAAATTTTGATAAAAACCTTATTAATTTTTTATAAACACTTTATAAATTTTATACGCTCTCTTATAAAGTCTTATAAATTTTGATAAACACGTTATAAATTTTTTATAAACACCTTATAAATTTTTAAGCTCTCTTATAAAGCCTTATAAATTATATAAGCTCTATTTTAAAACCTTATAAATTTTATAAGGTCTCTTATAAAGCCTTATAAATTTTTATAAGCTCTCTTATAAATTTTTGTAAATACCTTATTAAATGTTATAAGCACCTTATAAATTTTTTATAAACACCTTATAAATTTTATAAGTTATTTTATAAAACTTATAAATTATATAAGCTCTATCATAAAGCCTTATTATAAATTTTATAAGGTCTTTTATAAAACCTTATAAATTTTATAAACTCTCTTATAAAGCATTATAAATTTTATAAGCTCTCTTATAAACTCCCTATAAATTTTTTTTGGCGAGAAAAGAAAATTTTGGCGGGAAAAAAGTTTTTTTGGCAGGAAAATTTTTTTGGCGGGAAAAGAGTTTCTGAAAATATATATAAATAATAATATAAGGGTATTTTGGTCATTTTTCCATAATGAGGGGCACATTTTGAAAATATCCAAAAAATAAGGACAGTGATGAAAATGTCGTCCTTTAAGAAGTATTTTTGCAATTATCCCTAATATCTATCTATCAAAAAATGTCCATCATTATGGAAAAATGACCAGAATACCCTTATGTTATTATTTTTATATATTTTTAAAAACTTTTTTCCCGCCAAAAAAAATATTCAGGCAATAAAATCTTTTTTCCTGCCAAAAATTTTTTGTTTCCCGTCAAAAAAATATTTGTTGGGAAATATTTTTTTGGCAGAAAATTTTTTTTCTCGAAATTCCATAAAAAAATATTTTGGCGGAAATTATTTTTTTTTGCGGGAAATTTTTTTTTTTGGTGGGAAAAGTTCGTAACAATTCTATTGAGGGTATTTTAGTCATTTATGTATTAATGAGAGTCATTTTTGAAAAGATAAATGTCAAGGGGCATTTTTGAAAAGGGATACACTAAAAAGGGCATTTCTCAAAAATTGTTAATCTAAAATAATTCCTAATATGTACAAATCTAAAAGGAAATTGAGCATATTTATTGTAAAATAAACAATTGTACCAACAATTAATTTTTAGTATTAATCTATATTAATATCACTTTTAATAATCCTAACATAAAACCTTATTAAAAAAATAATCCTAACATAAAAAGTAATTTAATAATTTTACAAATTATTAACTACAATAATTTTGTATATTTTGAAAAATTCAATAATGGTAAATTTTTAAACACTAATAAAAAAATAATTATCGACATTAATTATTATATAATAAGATAGTTTATATAATAAAATTATTGGCTTTATTTATTATATAATAATATTATCGACACTATATTTTAGTTTTTATATAAAAAGATTAGTCTTTATTAAATAGTCTTCTGATCCTAATCCTAAGAGAAGACAATTATCTAAATATTTATTAAATATTTATTTGTCTTCATAATCCTAATCTAAAAAGGATTTCGTATATATAATCATAATCTGCAACTTTTGTTTTTATTTTGCAACTTTTATTTTGCAACTTATTTTTTTCTGCCATTAGGCGATTATGCAACTTTACCAATCGAATCCTTAGTATGGTTGATTACAAAGTAGTCCTTGATATTATAATTTATCTTTATTTAATATTAATTTCATTTTAATTTAATTTTTTTATTTTAACTATTTTTGTATTATTTAGAAAATATAGTTATATTTTAAGTTTATGATGAAATGGAAATTGATGAGGAGGAAACGGTAGGTTATCCAGACGTGGGAGACATTCTTGTGGACGGCGAGTTCTAAGTTCCATGATAGGACCAGAAGAGACAATGCAACGAGAGAACATTTTTCATACGCAGTGTACCGTCATAACAAGGTATGTAGTCTCATTATTGATGGTGGTTCTTGTACTAACGTAGCTAGCAAGTCTATTGTAGAGAAACTAGGTCTCAAAACCACCAAGCACCCAAGACTCTATCGTTTACGGTGGCTCAATGACAAAGCAGAACTTAAAATCTCCGAACAAGTAACCGTACTATTTAGCATTGGAAAATATCAAGATCAAGTCGTATGTGACGTAGTACCAATGCAAGCTGGTCCTATCCTGCTTGCAAGGCCATGGCAGTTCGACAACAAGGCTATACATGGAGGCCAGACGAAATTATATTCCTTCACACATTAAAAACGCAAGTTTAACCTTGCTCCTCTCAACTCCGCTTAAGTCCATGATTTGCAAACGAAAATGAGTCAATCCAAGCAGGTAAGTAAGACTAACCTCTTTGTTACACCTTCTGTTATTGGTAAAGCTTTATACTCTAAACAACTTGTGCTACTAATGATCTTTAAAGAGAGTGTTTGCTTAGTCATGAACAACACAGATTACCTTTGTGAGATAGCTCAACAACTTGAGTCCTTCAAGGATGTTTTCCCGGAGGAGTTACTGCCCGGTCTACCTCCTTAACGTGGGATAGAACATCAAATTAATTTGGTATCCGGATCTGCGCTTCCAAACCGACCAGCCTATAGGATGAATCCAGAGGATGCAAGGAGCTAGAGAAGCAAGTGCAAGACCTTATGGCCAAAGGATACATCTGGGAGAGCTTAAAACATGTGCGGTTCCAGTTCTGCTTATACCAAAGAAAGACGAGGCACAACAGATGTGCATGAACTCGCAAGCCATCAACAACATCACCATCAAGTACCGCCACCCAATTCCCCGCCTAGATGACATGTTAGATGAGATAAATGATGCCACTATCTTCTCATAGGTAGATCTCAAGAGTGATTACAACCAAGTACGAATGAAAGAAGGTGATGAATGGAAGCGGCATTCAAAACAAAACAAGGGTTATACGAATGGTTTGTGATGCTATTTGGTTTAACCAATGCACCAAGCACTTTTATGAGACTTATGAACCATATTCTAACGGTCTACATCAGGAAGTTTGTTGTGGTTTATTTCGATGACATTTTCAGATATAGCTCTAATTTATCGGGCCATCTAATGCATCTTACGCAAGTACTAGAGACTCTTCGCCAAGAAGGTCCTTATGCGAACCTTAAGAAATACATCTTTTGCACTAATGAGCTTGTGTTTTTAGGCTTTCTTATAAGTTTGTAGGAAATTCGAATTGACCAAGAGAAGATCAAAGCAATAGAGGATAGGCCAACACCAACAACAATCAAACATGTGATCAAGGAATTTCATGGTTTGGAAAGTTTCTATCGATGGTTTGTCAAGGACTTCAGTACCATAGCAGCAACACTTACTTCTGTGATCAAAAAGTATGTACCATTCTCATGGGGAGAGCCACAATCTAAGGTATTTGCTGAGTTAAAGATGCGCCTCACTCAAGCACCAGTTCTAGCTTTGCCAAATTTTGAGAAGACCTTTGAGGTAGAGTGTGATGCATCCGGATTTGGAATATGAGCTGTGTTGACACAAGACAAGCGTCCAATAGCCTTCTTTAGTGAGAAACTAAGTGGATCGACTCTCAACTATCCAACCTATGACAAAGAGTTATACGCATTGGTCCGTTGTCTAGAAGTTTGGCAACATTATCTACTTGCTAAGGAGTTTATGATACACACTGACCATGAAACACTCAAGCGCTTGAAGGGCCAAATGAATTTGAAAAAGAGACATGCTAGATGGTTTGTGGAGACTTTTTTGTACATCATCAAGTACAAGAAAGGGAAGGAAAATGTTGTAGCGGATGCCTTATCTAGAATACACGGCCTTGTCACATTCATGGATGCTAAAGTTTTAGGATTCGAACACATCAAGACCACTTACAAAGATGACCCGGAATTTGGAAGTATTTACCAAGCTTGCGCTAAGGGAGTTTTTGGGGCATTCTACATACATGAGGGGTATTTGTTTCGAGAGATGCGGCTACGTATTCCTCAAGGCTCAATCCATGACCTTATCCTATGAGAAGCTCATGGTGGTAGGCTAATGGGACACTTTGGCATCGACAAAACCTTAGCCGTAGTGACCGAACACTTCTTTTGGCAGCACCTTAAGCGGGATGTTGAACGCTAATGTAGCAAATGCGCCACATACTTCAAAGCTAAAGCAAGGTCACACCCTCATGATCCTTACCTTCCTTTACCTATTCCTAACGCTCCTTGGAAAGATCTTTCTTATGATTTTGTCTTAGGTTTACCAAAAATCAAGTACAAAGACTCGATCTTTGTGGTGGTGGATCGCTTCTCAAAAATGGCCCACTTTATCCCATGTGACAAGACTAATGATACTTCCCAAATAGCTGAGTTATTCTTAAAGGAAGTGGTGTGCTTGCATGGAGTGCCGCTAACCATAGTCTCTGATCGCGATGCCAAGTCTAGGAACTCTACTTAGAGATACGGTTGGTAAGAATTTAAACAATTGGTTGAGTTGCTTATCTTTCATTGAATTTGCATATAACCGAGCTTACCACTCCTCTTCTAAGTTTTCTCCTTTTGAGGTTGTGTATGGATTTAGTCCCTTGACGCCTATTGATTTCACACCCTTGCCGCCACAAGCTTACTTAGAAAAGGACACCAACGCTAAGGCTGAGCTGGTCCGCAAGCTTCATCTTTGGGCTAAGGCCAACTTAGAGTATCAAGCTCAAAAGACCAAAGCTAGAGAGGACATGAAGCATAAGGAAATGATGTTCAAGCGTGGAGATTGGATTTGGATACACATGTGACCGGAGAGATGTCCAACAAATTGGAAGTCCAAGTTAGCTCCAAGCGGTGATAGGCCATTCAAAGTGATCGAACACATAAATGAAAATGCATACTGTTTGGAGTTACCAGGTGAGTTTCATATCTCCTCTAGTTTTAATGTTGCTGACCTATCACAGTTCCATGTAGACAACGATGATGAACCAATGACGGACCATCTTCAAGAAGGAGAGAATGACGAGGTCATCAAACCATCTGAACCCGACAAGCCTTCGAGTCGAGCTAGAGCACACAAGTTGAGAGAACAAGTAGGAGAAGCTGTAGCTGATGTCTTGAACATTGAGGAAGAAACGCACACTCCGGACCACACCAAGCTTGACAAGAGTCAAGCGGAGATGCATATAAAAAGTAGAGTGGAGAAGATCAAGGACTCAGATCAAACTACACATAAAGATTATGAGCACGAGATTCAAGAACTTGATCAAGAAAGCCAAAAACGTCCAAAACTTGAGCTTGACGCAACCAACAAGGCTTGACCATTCATCTGACCCAATGAGGTATGTTTTGTTTTAATATTGAACTTCTTTGCATGTCCATCAAGCCCAACCACTCCAGTCTCTTAGACTAGAATGTCTTAAAGTCCTTTAGGTTTATTTTAATAATAAGTCGGACTAAGACTTCAACTTGTGAAGTGGGATTGTAAATCATTTAATTTCTTGTTTCATGTTTATTATGGGCGGAGACCCAATTGTTGTTTTTTCTTGTTGAGTCGACCTTAGGCTAGCTGACAGGACCCTTTTAGAAGGTCCCTTTGCAGTTGTGTAATCTTTTTTGATTCTAAATTAATAAAGTTGCACATTTTCCCTCAACTCCCTTAGCTTGTTCGATTGCTTGAAGAACACCGATCTTCAAAAAATCTTTGTGTTGATTCCCCTTGGTTTGTTGAGTCACCCGCATTATCAAAGAGATCTCCATCCTCCTTGTGGCTGCATTCAATCCACCTTGACTCCGATTTCACAAAGGACGCACAACTTGGTTTCCTTTGTCTAATCTCCATCAACCAATCGTGTAGAAGCACTCGGATTTTATATAAAATCATGTTTGCTTTTAACACTCAATTAAATCAACAAATACAAACAAATGTCATTGCAAGCACTTGAGAACTGAATCCACAAGGAACCTAGAACTAACACAATAAGATTCTAGGATTCTCACTTAAACTAAAACAATACAAGAAAGTGAAATTAAAGTACAACAAATACTACTCAACCTAAATCATAACCAAACAAGGTATTAACTAAATAAACTCAAATTCAAGAGTAACTAATGTGAAAACAGAACAACGAAGAAGCGAAGATAATTAAACTAAGTTGAATGGCTTTAGGCAAGTCAATTAATTCAAGGGGAAGGACAAATGATTGATGATGCAATAAGGAATAATTAGCTCAACCTAGGACATGAGACGCTGTAATATATTAACCACTTTATCAACCTAAGAATCTAGTTAACCTTCTATTTGCAAATACAAAGGTCAACAAGAATTTAAAACAAGCTCAATAAGTCCAGTAAACACCCTAACTTCATCTTCCAATGGCTAGGAAAGCTTAACTCATAAATAGGTCTTTCAGGAATTTTCACAATCACCTTCTGGGTATGAATTTTCCTTGCATCTAGATTCAAATGGCCAGCTCAATCTAGCATTAAGACACCTAAAATGAAGGAATATATAACTTTAAACATCAAAAATCAATCACCCAGCCCTAGAATATACCAAGCTTTTACCCATCCTAAAGACTACTTATACACATCATGAAAATGGAAAAAAAGAGATAAAAAGATGAACATAATCAAAAGAGAAGAGATAAGATAAAGAGATTTCTAATTGATTCAAAGGAATTACCTCAAGATGATCATCCAAAGGAGTCTCAAAGTTTTCTCAACACTAACTCTTCAAAGGGTCTAAAGTTGCTAGAAAATTAAAGCATAGTTGTTCTTACCCTCAAACTTAGGATTTTAAAACATTACAAAATAGATTAGGGTCAACCTGGAACAAACTGAGTCAGATAAAATAAAAACAAACGTGTGTTGGCATTCTCGATCACAATTCTCGACCAAAGGGTATAGAATTTGGTGCTTGAATTGTTTTGGACAAGTTTCTCGGTCGGTTTTCTCAAGCCAAAGGTCGAGAACCTTGATCTCTTCACCGTCTTCATTCTGTATCATTTTCTCGAGCCCATTTCACAAGCAAGGCATCGAGATTTTGAGTGTTGAACGTTTCTTGTTGGATTTCTCGAACCCATTTCATGAGCCAAGGGTTGAGCAATTGAAGTTCTTTTCACGTGAACATTCTGCTTTGTTTTCACGGTTGTTTATCTCGATCAAGAGCTCGAGAATCCTCTCTGGTCACTCTTCTTCTCCCCTTTGATGTTTCCTTGCTTGTAGGATTTGATCCTTAGATCCCACACCTTCAAGACTTAGCTTCAATCCACCTACAAGACTTAAAAATGAACAATATGCGATTCGATCTATCTAAAATTCTAAAATGCAAAGATCAAAGAAAAAGCTATTGTAGAATGAATATGACTCTAAGCTAAAAAATGATGTAAATATATTTGAAATCTATGTAAATATGATGCATATCAACATTTTCTAAAATTTGCGAAGTCCAAACACGACCAATGGTATTTCAATATAATCCAAAAGAAGATTAGACCAAATATAATTTTGTTATTAATAATTAAAGCGATCCAATAGCTTAAATCTTCTAAAGAATGATAATTCTACTTATTTAAAAGAATGGAACCCCTAATCAATGATAATATGACTACTTAAAGTGAAAATTTGGTTAAAAAATCCTAATGAAGCTAGTGAATATCTAAAAATTAGTGGTACCGACGAGGATAAAATGAAGAACCAAGACGTTATTATAATAATAATAAAGATTTTCATAAAATGCGTATAAATTGTTATGAAAATTGGCTATTTTATCGATACAGATATAGAATAAAAATAATTTGAAGAGTCAGTCAAAAAGATAGTTTAGTGAGATCTGTTTATATAATAAAAAAAAAAGTCGCCTCGCAGTCTTGAACCAAAACCTTATTCTCTCTCACAATGACAATGGACGATTTGATGAAACAGAGCCTTGTGAAATGCTTCATCGTCTGTCTCATTCTGACTGTCGTCTTCCTCATCTCACCGTCTTCTTCAAATCAAGAAAGAAGAGTCTCTAGACAAAAGACAGAAAACTCTGTAAAGGTCAAAGAATCACTGCACCAACTCGTCTTCATCATGAATAGACGGCAAAGAAACCACCACCATCGTCGTCGTTACAACTACTACTATCGCCATAGTCTTCGTGGCCGTGGTCTTCATCATCGTGCTGACTACTTCAAGAAGAGTAACCGTTTAAACCGTCCGGTCCGACCGGATACATTCTCGGTTATGCTTCCCAAAGGATTTGTACCTCCCTCCGGTTCATCTCCATGCCATAATCAGAATCCTAATTCCGCTACCACTTTCTTTTGCAATCTTTCTACACAACCCTAGCTAGAGATCTCCACAAATCGCCGGTACGTGACACGATTTTGTTCCTCTCGTGAATCTTGTCTACTTTTCATTTATTTGTTTTAAAAACATACATACATACATATTAGGAGTGATCAATGCCAATTTTTGTAATTTATGAAATAATTTGCATATATGCTAGTCATTCATGTTTGTCTGTTTCATCCTTTTTTTTTTTTTTGATAAGAATGTGATATTTTCATCTAGTTTGTTTAGTTTAGAAACCAATATCGGTAAAGTAAATTCTTCAGATTTCGACCCAAAAGAAAAAGAAAAAAAGTAACTTCTTCAGAAAAACAAATACTCTGTTAATTTATTTTGGTACGTGCGGCTAAGTTAGTTTAAATTTAAGAGGTCGGTAAAATGTGTCTGTTTTGAAGGACAAAACGCGTCGTTTAGCGGCAAGAATAAGGGAGTATATTGAGCCGAAATAATTGGTTGGAGATGTACATGTGGATTTGCATCGTGAGCAGACTCTCTTGTTTCATGGCTTTTTTTTGCTTCGTACCGTTCACTCCAATCCATATATTTTCATTTCTAATACATATTATAATTAACTAGCTATTATGTTCAATATAGCTAATAATATATATATATATATATATATTAATCTGTGTCATATGTTTTGAATAATTAGATAAACAAATTTATGGTTGATTCTAAACCGCTAGTCTTCATCGATTCTATGCCTAAGGGTCAAAATTACACAGAAGCTTTGCTTGTAGGACAAGACGCCGATATAAGGTTTTCTTGAATATATAAACTTTGTTTTATTTTTATTAATTATTAATTATTAATATGTCGGTATCCATATGTCCAATCTACTTGTTAACCACAACAATAAATTCATAATATGTATATTCAACGATTTGTTTGAACTTTTGAATTAAATATGAAATTATATATATGTTCACCAATCTTAAATAATTAAATTATTTACATAAATATCCTAACCAATGGCGTTATTATATTCTCGATAAATGTCCCTCTAAAATAATCTCGATATTACAACTGGAATGATCGCCAATATCAAAATTGTCCAACAATACTCCAAGCTCCTCTTTGCCTGAATTAGGAAAAAAAAAGAAACAGAGAATTCATTAAAAATCACACAGTTAATTGATATTTCCAAAAAAAAATCAAATCATGGAATTGTAATTGTACCTTAGTGGCAGAGGATGAATAAGTGACAGATTCTGAATTCGCAGTGGTAGTGGACATTGTAGAGAATCCCAAATTGTAAGCTAACGATCCATCAGGACGAAATATACCATAATTTTTCTCTGAAGTAGGACCTGGTTTCATATCTTCATTGAACAAAGCAAATATATACACATCAAGCCTTTCACTCCGTCTTGCCGGAGTTCCTTCGCCGGCGAATTGTCTCATCATTAGATTCCGGTTATACGTGGCAGCATTCATAGGAGATGCCCCAACTTCTCCTGCATCTCCTTTTGAAGGCCACCCTGTTTCCGCAACCCTAACTTCTATGTTACGGTACCCTAATTTTGCAGCCGCGAAAGCAACTGCATCTACTTGAGCATACATCATGTTGTCGTAATGTAGTCTTGTGTTGGGATCAGTCATGCCGACGTTACGATTAAATAAAACGTAATCGATTGGGATTTCTTTAGGGTTGTCTTTGTAGGCAAAGTAAGGGTAGGCATTGATCCAAAAGGGAGATTTCGTGGATTCCAAGAAAGCTAGAAGTTGTTGCATCACAGAGGAAACCTCCAACTTGAAACTTCCGGCTGATGGAGGATAAGAATCGGCAAGGACGGCTAAAGAACTCGGAGATGAGACTTCAATGTATCTGTCTAAACCTAATTGGACCAAGGCTTTGTGAATGTTGATTATCGCCGGCATCATGTATCTATTTCCACAAAACAAAAATCAATATTGACATTATTGGATAAAAACTAGGGGAGCTATTCCTCCTTAAATTATAGAAAGTTTAGAGAAATTCTACTAATAGATATTATTAAAAGTAAATTCATGATATTTGTATAAAGTTAAGTGCGAATATACTGTAATTTTGACCAAAATCCTTTAATAATTTTGTTATTTTATAATATCTCTTATGTACGCACGAAGTGGGTCAACCATAATTGATGTTTGATTATTTTTCATTTATTCAAATGAGATTGTCATAATTGACCAAATCCGATTTATTCAAACGTGAAATCAATGTCGAAATCTAATTGAATGAATGTAACAAATTTGATATAGCTAGAATCAATGATTGTTAGTTTGTTACTTACCCTATTAGACTTGAGTCTTCGTCGGTGAAAAGCTCATTTCCGACCATAATTCCGGTGATCCTAGTAGCCGGAATATAAGGTTTAATACGAGAATTCACCCATTGGAGAGCTTGTTGAGGATCTTGTAACATTGGTAAAACTTGATTTTCAATGGTGACAATGATCTCGATTCCAGAGTTTGCAAAAGCAGTAAGGATTTGAGGATTTGTGTCGTAGATTCTTGTTTTGGTGATCCTTAGAGATCTCAAGAGGTTAATTACTTTATCCGGTGAAGGTAAATTGTTCCCAACTTGTCCGTAGTTTATACCAAGAGACATTACTCTTTGTACTATAATATTGTTCCCTGCATTCATTTAATCAAAGAGTCAGAAAAATGCCAAAATCTATTACATTAATCAAACAAATTATTATGAAGGAAAAAAATGGAATTACCTGAGAAAACGAGAGAAAGCAAGAGAAAAACATGAATGAGATTGGAAAGTTTTGCGAATGTTTTTGATGTCATGCTTAGGAAGAAAGAGAGAGATTGTGAAGGTTTTGGGTTTTAAGAAAAAAAGGGTTTTATGGAATATATATATAGACATGCACAAGAAGCTATAGCCAAGTTGAAGAATACTTTTCTTTGCTTCTTTGTTTTTTTTTAAAATCAAAAATAAATATTAAATTTGTGTTGTTTTTTTTTTCAATGTAAAAGGAAAAGGTTTAGTTTTGAAGATTTGTTATTTTATGTTGATTTAATGTTTAGCTTTGCCTTACCTATATTGCTTTTCTCATTTATGCCTTTTTTATCCATTGACGGCTTTCTATAAACCACAATGAAGGATTTGTTATTAAATTAACATATTTTGTGTTCATATTTATGTAATATTGGTTTTAAATAATCTTTTTGCAGAGTCCATGACAAGAAAATTTGCATGCACATGTCAGGAATTACGTTTGTGTGTGTTTTTTTTTAAATTATACAATTTGTACTTCCGATTGGGTTGTTAACAAAGCGAGCAATGTTATTAGTATAATAAAAAGAAAAAGGAGAATATGAATGGGATACACATAAGTAGATGTATAGAAAATTGCAGAAGATTCATAAAGTACCAATAAATATTTGAAAATTATTTTAGTCGGTTAGTCGTGAATTAAAACAAACAATTCCTATACAAAAGAATTATTCCATAATATTGGGGCGAAAAAGATATATATATATATATATATATATATACAACTTTTTTCAATCTTAACAAATTCTAATTTATATAAAATTTATTATAGTTATTGATCAGTCTCTTATAAAATAGTCATAAAAGCTAAAATATAATATTTTCAGCCAAAACCTCAAGACATAAAATTTAGTATTAAAATGGTTATTTCTTTATTAGTCACGCATTTCTTTATTTTTCTTATCTAGTCTATTTTGACTAGTATTGTCATTATCTAATTAATTTGAATTGGTCTACTTAATCACATGTTAATATTGAGTATTTTAATGCTATTTTTTTCAGAAGATTCGAAGAATAGTGGATACATCGTTTACTAAATTTCTTTAAACAAAAGTTAATTGGAGATCCAATTTTGACTTGACGTGCCAAAGTATTCAACAGTGCACACTCAAGAAACCCTCTTCCGTTTTTTTTCTTTTGAGAGTATCTCCAATAATATTCCAAATCTTCTTCAATAGAATTTTTTTTTTCAAAAATAAACATCTCTACATTTTACTCCAAAAATGGAAAATCCTATTCTTTCTCTGTTTTTTGAAGTGTACTTTTTTTACAAAATTCTCATTTAATTTATAGTGTACTATTATTATTATTTTATACCTAAACAAAATTATATGAACAAAATATACATGTTACAAAATTTGAATTATTAATATAGTTAATTAAAGGGATTTTTTCAAAGTCAACGGGTGAAATAACCTCTCCATTTATCTCTCTTAAACACTTTACAATTTACCCATATAACCTCATATAATATCTAAAATGCCATTACTTTTATATTTTTCTTTTTAAGGTTCAGCACACTACAAAATTACTAAAAATATCCTTGTAGTTTCAAATATTTACGAAAATGCCATTCATCTTCAATTCAACCAACTACCATTACCAACCAAATAAAACCTCTAAATGTCATTCTTTTTTCATTATTATGTGTTTTCACAACATCCACCAACATTAGCTCCCATTCCCTCTTCATTTGTAGCCAAAAACTTCACAAATTTTTGTTTCAATTCTTAAAACTTACAACTTTCAGTTCATTTATGGAGTTTAAGCAACGATCAACTGTGTAGTTCAACATTGTGGGCGTTTAAAGAAGGTAACAATAGCATTTAATCAAATTAAGCTATTTTTTTTTATTTTAGAAAATTTACAGAGAGTAAACTTCATGTGAAGTCTACTCACATAGCAGACTTCACGTGAAGTCTACTCACATATCAGACTTCACGTGAAGTCTACTAGTCAACAGAAAGGTTAGTTTTGCATTTGACTATTTTTTTGATTCGGGGAGTAGACTTCAGATGAAGTCTACTCATTTTTGTTTGAAGAAAAAAAAGTACGGAGACTTCACCTAAAGTTTACTGAATTGTAGGTTAGTTTTGCAAATGGGAAAAATTTTAATTTTAAGTAGACTTCACGTGAAGGCTCCGAGAAATTCGAAGACTTCAGGTGAAGTCTCCTATGAATTGTGTCCTACGTAGGGGTTATTTATGAAGTTGACCAAGATTACAGTTTTTTTGACCAAAAATAGAGGAAAGTAATTTAAAACCGGAGACTTCATATGAAGTCTCCAAAAAATTACGAAGACTTCATGTGAAGTTTCCTCTGAATTAGGTCCCACATTCGAGTTTATGGAAAAAAATAAAAATTAATCATATTAATAAAATATAGTAGACTTCAGGTGAAGTCTACTCCTATTTCAGTGTAGACTTCATGTGAAGTCTACTCCCCGAAAACTTCTCATGGAGACTTCTGTAATTATAGTCAAACTTAGTCAATTGCAATAATAACCTTTGCTTTTTAGAGTAGATTTCACGTGAAATCTCTGCTTTTACCCAAATCGCAGTAGACTTCACATGAAGTCTTTGACAGAATAGTAAACATTTAGTCAACTACAAAAATAACCTCCAGAAAAGTAGATTTCACGTGAAGTCTACTTTTCAGAAGTCAAAATCTGGTCAAATGCAAAAATAACCTTAGTAGAATTCACGCGAAGTCTATTAAATAATTTAGGAGACTTCACGTAAAGTCTCCTGAAGGTATTCTTTAAATTTGATTAATTTTTATTAATTTAATGGTACTAATATAGTTTATATGAAATGGAAACTGATTTTGTAGTGTTAACATGAAGTAACCTTTGGAGACTTCACGTGAAGTCTCCAAATACAATTTGCAGACTTCACATGA